>JAHTLZ010000345.1:452985-473094 GCA_023846285.1 Phrynocephalus versicolor
ATTATTATTATTATTATTATTATTATTATTATTATTATTATTATTATAGTTCTGCTGCCAGGGAGGGAGATGAGATTTTGTGTTTAACTTCCTCAAGCCAAATGACCGTGCAGTGGTGCCTCTACTTACGAATTTAACTCATTCCGAATGCATGCTCTTAAGTCGAACAACTCTTAAGTAGAGGTACCATATATAAAAAATAAATACCGGTAAATAAATAAATAAAATTGTAAGTAGAGCAGACCGCATCTACAACGTGTAAGGCGACAGTTGAAATGCCAACAGTTTTCTTCTCTTAAATCAAATTGCTCTTAAGTAGAGCCGCTCTTAAGTAGAGGAACCACTGTATATCTCCAGAGGAATGTAATGGAAACAGTTTACTGCATATATTTGTATCATTGGCAGGCTGTCTCTCTCTTCTCATGAGGGAAATGAGTTACAATTTGGCAATGAGTTCCAAGAATGTAGTTATCTGTCACTTACTATGTTGCATAATGAGGATGCGACAAAGTTGCTTTGGAGAAGCCAAAATTGCAAGTATGATTAAAATCACTGCATTTATGTAATGAGGAGTATTTTGCAGCTACAGTATTATCATGAATGGCATGTGGACAGGAATTGTTCAGGTTTTATGCCATTCTGTTATCAATTGTATAATCTTTTATAAATAGTGGAAAGTACTGAAAAGCAAACAGGCAACATATCAAAATAATTATCATGTTTAAGGCGAAATTACAGTACTCTGATCTCCCAGTGTACTCCTAAAACAGTAAGGAAAGTAGTAGATTTGAGTGGCATAGATGCTAAAACTGGTTTAAATTGCCATAAGTAAATAAATTCTCATTCCGGACATGTAACTGATTTCCATGCCACATGACTTGAATCTGATTTTTAAATAGGCTGAATAAAAAGTGATTCAGATTGCCAGTGAGAGCACAGTCTTAAGTGTTTTAGTTCTTTTTGGGGCAGTTTTCCTTTTTGGCCTATTGCTAGTTTTCAGTGATTTTTCTCCACTGCTGCTGTTCACCGTTCTGATTTAAACTGCATGCTGTAACTTCTCTCAGGGAGAGGTTTCGGAAGTGGAGTGCACAAAAAGTAAATTAAATATATCTTCTCTTCCTTTGCCAACAGTTTCCCTTTATGCTGATGATGTGACCCTAGCTAATGGGTAAGTACTAATTCTTGCCTTTTGTAAAACACTGACAAAAGAGGGAGTAGGTTGGCAATTAAGTCTGTGTCCTAGATTGAACTCGAAGGAGACTGTGTGGTCATTTTTGGTAATACTATTGAACACTTGTAGACCTCTCTCTGTCCAAAGTGTTTTATGACAACTATCACTTGTGACGGACGATCACTCTTAGCTAGTCTCTTCCCCACTCAAAATGCAGGCCAACGGACTGACCCATTTAAAAAAAAAAAGAGCTGTAGCAGTTCTTTTTTTAAAAGTAGGAGTAAGTAAAACAAATGCCTCTGAATTGCAGACCATTCAACAGGGATGGCTTGCAGAAATATCCCATTTCTGAGAAAATTCATTCGCAGTGATGCTGGAAATCACATCCAAACAAGGAAGGGGTTGGGGTGGGGGCAGGGAGAATGGAAAATGATGTCCTTGTCCAGTGGTGCTGAAAGTTTGGCCCTGCAGATGTTTTGGACTACAACTCTCAAAATTCCAAGCCTGTATTGCCAATGACAAAGGATCCTGGGAGTTGTGGTCCAAAACATCTGAAGGGCTGAAGGTTCACTACCACTGGGTCCCTTCTGCTCAGAAGGCACTGAGCCTTTAATCCTTGTGACACTTGGCTCTACTACACTGTTGATAGTGTGTATCCAAGCTTGGCACCCTAGAGGCTGTTCAATTAGCTACAATTAGCTGTGGTACAATACATAAGCAACCTTGCTATCAGATGGTATAGAAATGCAATCAATCAGTCAATCAGTCCATCAATCAATAAGCAAGCAAACCAGGGGTATTCTGGGATTAGAAGCACCCAAAGAGTGGTTTGTGTCTTTTAAAACAATCAGCCACTTGTGTACTTGCTGGGTGCATGTGTTTTCAACTTCAAGGCAATAAGGCACTACGTTTTATTTATGTATTTTATTTATTTATTTGTACAACTTATATGCTGCCCACTACCCAAAGGTCTCTGGGCACCCTTTGCAGAGGCACCCTTGATGGGGAGAAAAGCACTCCTTGTCTTACAACTGAGAGGTCTCCCGTGGCTTAAAAATCCTTCCTTGAGATGTCCCAAGATGACCTTAATCAAAGAGAATGAGGAGTGTATGGATTTCCCACTAAATCCTGGTGTGTTAGCTCAGTGGCAGAGCACACGAGTGGCATGCAGGGGTCTCACATCTGGTTCCTGGCATGTCCAAGAAGAAGCCGGAGATGTCCTCTTTAGAATTCCAGAGAGTTGCTGCTGCTGGTCCATGTTAGTTAGGTGGACCAGTGGCATGACCAACGCCACCTGAGATGGAAAGAGCCGCATCTCATTTTGGAGGATGTTTGGTAGAGAGGTGCTGTGACTCCCAGGGGATGCTTGGAGACAAGGCGGAAATGTAAACAAACAAACAAAATCAGAAGTTGTTGTGAGTTTTTTGGGCTGTTTGGCTGTGTTCTGGAAGTTTTTCTTTCTGACGTTTCACGAGACTCTGCTGTTGGCATCTTCAGAGGGCAAGGAGCTCAGGGAACTAGCTCACTTTATAACTCAGAGCACAGAGGGAACTCCTAGTTCCCTGAGCTCCTTGCCCTCTGAAGATGCCAACAGCAGAGTCTAGCATCTTCAGAGGGCCAAACAGTCAGAAAAACTCACAACAACTATAAAATCAGAAGGTGTGTGTATGAGAAGTGAATGCAGTGGCAGACACCGAGAAAGAAAGTGGATGCCATACTTAACTTTACTATTCCCAGATAGTTCATTTGGCCTTCCGTCCTTCCAAGGCTGATAAATTGAGTGCCCAGCTTGTGTGTGCATGTGGGTGAGTGTGGGCGTGTGTGGGGGGAGGGAATGCGTAACCTGCATAATTAATTTGTAAACTGCCCAGAAAGTGCTTTAAGTGTTATGAGGTGGCGTAGAAGCAGCATGCTTTTTATTTTATTTTATTTTATTGCTATATCCATAAGTGATTAACTCTTGGCCATTTATTTCATTATAGTTTTTTTTTTCATTTCTTTATTTTATTTAGCCAGGACAGCATAAATGCTAGTGGATTTTTAAATTGCTGCAGGAAACTAAGCAGATGCAAGGAAGCTTGTGAGCAGATTTGCCACTGGTCTGCTCATGAAATTTTAGAAATAGGGAGTGGAACATGTCAAAATTTGGGTGTTTACAATAATGACTTTTATTGGGCGGGCTCTCATTGGGAAGGCTCCAAACACTTAAACTGTACAAAAATAAATAAATAAAAATAAATAAATAAAAACCAAACAACCCTTACACACATGAATGGTGGAGAAGTCACAGGGCTGTCCTATAAATCTCTCAGTTCCCAAGAGTACAGCTCTGGGCCTCCTCCCCCTCCCTTCTGGGGGTGCAAATTGCAGGCCCCTTCTCTCTTTCTCTCTCTCTCTCTCTCTCTCTCTCTCTCTCTCCCCTCCCCCTCCTCATTTTCTGCAAAATCCCTGTTCTTCCCCATCACTGCCCTGCCAGTTCTGATTTCCATCTTCATTATAGGATACTGGCTGATGGGGAGACTGTGATGTGTGTATGTGTCCCCGCCCCGCTTCTGTAGGATGTCTGGTGTGACTTGTTGTTGTTTTTGTTGTTGTTTTTGTTGTTGTTGTTTTGTGAAGGCTGCTGCCCCTTCCCCTTGATCACCCACTGTCTTTAGGCCCTGTTTTGATGGTAGTTTCAGGCAAGCTGAAAAGTTTAGCCGCGTTTTCTGGGGATTAATTGAAAATCACAGAATGACAGCATTGTAGCCTCAGAACTAGGGATCCCAAGAGCCATCCTATCTAGCCCTCTGCCACTGCAGGAAATGTGTAAATGTGTAACGGATGGCCTGGTGCAGCTAAGGAACGTATAACCAACGGCCACCTGTTTCAAAACCTCCCGAAAAAGGAGAGCCTGCTACCTTTCAACAAGGTCCTACAATTTGGTTCAGGGCCTGCTTCGTAACTGTTTGTTTTAATTTAAGGGACACATGTACTTTTTTTCACAAGTGCCTTTGCCCAAGATATATTTTGGCATTTAGCTTGGATGAAATCATGCCATGATTTAATCCCTGGAACTCCCCTCTGGTGCCAGCCATGACCTCTGTAACATTTGATGGTGGTGGTAGTGGCCACAGCAGCGGTATTAATTTTTTTTTTAAAAATGCCTTGTCTCCTTGCACTGGTAAATCACATATGGCCAGATGGGTGGGGTATAAATCAAATGAATGAATGAATGAATGAATGAATGAATGATCCCCATACATCTGCAATCTAAGGGCAAAGTCCTCTGAAGGATTTGCAGTATGCATGGCCAGCTTTACCCAGATTCTGCAAGTGACACCACCCTTCCTTAAAGGGCTGTTGTACCAGGGGTTATATGAAGTATAATGTCCCTTTTGTTCATTGTGTAAGACATTTCTTTACTCCTGTGTGTTAAAATATGATGAAATTAGTAATAGTTCACTCTTGTATGGTGTTCTACTAGTCTATGTCCTTAACGTTACTGGAGACAACTGACAGGTGTGGCTGCTTTTTAAGAGACATCTGAGTCTTAAGAGACAAGGAGTCTTGTGATACCTTTAAAGCTGTTTTCTTTTGGCTTTACCCAGGAGTGGGTTTGGAGTATTTTAAGACATATATATGCTGTTGCTCTGAGAAATCTAAGACCTGTTCAACTGTCTTGTCCCCACCTTGAACCTTTTGAGATGCACCAGGCTGCATAATCAGAGGCAAAAACCAGTGCAGAGGGGAACTTGGTTACATTGGTACCTTGTATAAAGGAATTAATTCGTTCCAAATTTTCCTGTATACAAATTTCCCATAGGAATGCATTGAAAACACAGTTATCCCTAATCGCGACCATTTTTATGTTGTACGGATTTGCCCC
This sequence comes from Phrynocephalus versicolor, assembly GCA_023846285.1. NCBI lineage: Eukaryota > Metazoa > Chordata > Lepidosauria > Squamata > Agamidae > Phrynocephalus > Phrynocephalus versicolor. Next base: position 458,025 of record JAHTLZ010000345.1, read on the forward strand.
ATAGGCGGTTCTGTTAAGCAAATTTCCCCTATCTCCGGCACGTTTTATGTTGTACATATTTTATGTTCTTCAAACCGTTTGTTATACGAGGGCCCACTGTATATTGGACGTTTCCCAGTGAGAAAAGTTTGGAAGACCAGCCCTCATCTCTGTAGCTGGGAGTGGCTCGCACAGATTCCCTCTTTTCCGAATGCTTGCTGAGCTTAAATAAACAGAGATGCTTCTATGCTGCATCTCCTCAGCTGGGAACTGGAGCAGCCACCCTCTGAGGTCACCGGGGGCCGCCAAGGGAACCAGTCCCTCCCTGTTTCCTGGCCTAGAAACAATAACAACAAAAAGTGTGATTGTTTGGCACTGCTCTCTCTCTCTCTCTCTCTCTCTGTTTGTGTGTGTGTGCATGCTTGTGTGCTTCTCTCTCCCCAACGCCCGAATCCTTCTCTTTCCTCATTCTTTCTTTCTTCCTTTCCCTTCCATGCTTGCAGCTTCAGTGGCGGAGGGAGCTGTGGGTGGCTGGAGGCCACCGCTGTGGAGCCCTACGACCAGCTGCCACCCCAGCGGGAGGGGACCACCCTGGGGCGGACGCTCAGCTTCTTAAAAAAGATGACCGGAAAGTCCAAGGTAAGTGCTCCGACCTGTCGTTGGCTTAACCAAGCCGCCGCCGCTACTGATGGTTCCAAAACATCCACATGTTCAGGAGGAGGATGCCAAAATGGGTTGGCAAAAAATGACGACTTTGCGGAATTAGTGCCGGCACAAAGTAATTCTTTTCAGCTCTGCCTGAGCATCACTGTTGGCGAACAACGTGGCACATATGGTGCTCCCTTTATTTTAGAAGAGAAATGATCTGGGTGAGGGTGCCAGAGTCCCACGCCCCCTCATAAAGGTATTTGCTTGCTTCATTCCTAGGTTGCCTTGCTTCTGGCGAGGGGAACCTAGGGGGCTCACAGTGATGAAAACAAGCCAAACTAAAAGCACCATACGTTACCAAGCTAAAAGACAAATACTGTATATCATCATCATCATCATCATCATCAAGGAATAATAAAGTTTATTGTGGTTAAATGAGCTGTACATAAAGACGGTGAATACAAAAAAGGGACGAGCAAGGAACAAATACAGTGATCAAGCATCATGCAGCAATGCAGACCTTCTTCGGTATTTGTTCGTAAAATGTGCAATAAATTAGGAAACCCAATCCTGTATAGGCAGTCCAGTATCTTTTTCTGTAGATATAATAATAATAATAATAATAATAATAATAATAATAATAATAATAATTATTATTATTATTATTATTATTATTATTATTATTATTATTATTTGTGTCAGAACTATCATTTGCCCGTAGTAAAGAACTGGTGGGATTGTGAGCCTGAAAAAAGTGATTGAAAATGAGCATGCAAAATTACTTTGGCACTTCTGAATACAGACAGACAGGGTTTTGGAGCATAATAACCTGGATATTGTGATTGTGGAGAAGAAAAAAGTGTGGATCATTGATGTTGCTATACCAGGTGATAGTAGAGTCACAGAAAAACAACTTGAAAAAAATCACCCGATATCAGGATCTGAAAATTGAACTTCAGAGACTCTGGCATACACCGGTACAGGTGGTCCCAGTGGTAATCGGCATGCTGGATGTGGTGCCTAAAGAGCAAAGCAAGTATTTAGAAGAAATTGGAGTTGACAAAAGTCACCATCAGTCAGCTGCAGAAAGCCGCCTTACTGGGATGTGCTCGCATAATTCGCTGATACATCATGTAGTCCTAAATGCTTGGGAAACATTTGACTAGTGATTTGTAATACAAAATCCAGCGTAGTTATCTTGTCTGATGTTTGATGATGATGATGATGATGATGATGATGATGATGAGGGAGGGGGCAACGTCATCTCCATTCCACAATCTGGGAGCAAGCCATGGAGGGGGGTCCTCTCTTGTGTCCCTGTCAAACGTGCTTGTGATGGCAATGGGACTGAGAGAACAGCCTCTTCTGAACCTCTAAAGAGCCAGGAGCTTCTTAATATGAGTGGATACCTATAGGGCTTTATAGGTGTGAGCCAGCCCATTGAATTGGACTGGAAATAAGACTATGAACCTGTGCTGCTGTTGTAGCAGGAGAATGGCATTCTCCCCTATGAATGGCTCCATTCAGCAGTTTGGGTCCTTTGTTTAAGCCTGCTGAAGTTTCTGAACTGTCTTCAAAGGCCGTCCTGCATAGAGCACCTTACAGTAATCCAAACAGGATGTCTCTAAGGTATGTCCCATTGGGGCCAAATTAGAAATGTCACGGGCATAGGGCACGCCGGTTTAAACTGTGCAGATGCAGTCCTAGCCACCAAGGAAAGCCGGAGATCAAGGTTCCCTGTAGGGTGCATGCTCAGAACTTCATCGGCGTCACTCAGTGGCAGCTGAAATCAGTGCTAGCTTCCTTCCGGGTGTGGGCTGAAGCCTCACACACACAGAGACCCATGTGCAGATGGACAAGGCTCACACGCAGAAGAAAAAAATACTGAAGGGAACGGTGCTGGAGATCCAGGCTCAGGGATACGTCCAGGAGTTCAGACCCAAGTTGCTTGACGAGTGTCATGCCATCCAGATAGTCTGCATCCTTATTCTCTGATATGCCTTTCAATGGACTAGGAACTCCTCTGTCTTCTATGGATTAAGTTTCAATTGGTTTGCCCTCATCCAGTCTGTTACTGATACCCAGGAGTGGTTTAGAACCAAGACAGCTTCCGTTTGAATTAGATGGAAAGGAGAGAGAGAGAGAGAGGGAGAGAGAGCTGGGTGTCATTGACCTACTGGTGATACTGCTTTCGCCACCGTACTTCCCACCCTTTACCCTTTAATGGCTGTTATTAAGCGCTTGGTGGGGAAAAGCCAGAAATTTGGCTCTAATGTTAGTTATATTGGTTCTGAACATTATGGTAGAACGGCTTTAAAAGAATTGGGGACTGCATATTTAAACCCAGTAATACAAACCCAGCAAATAATGCCATTGCTTTTTAAAATTCTATTTCCATCCCACATTTTGTCCATTAATCCTCTTGAAGTGTGCCACTTTTCTGATTTGCTCGTGTTTACCAACATGTATCGATGTTTACAGGTTCATATGGCCGGAAGTTGAGTCATGGCTACTGGACTTCTTTTTGAGAGATAGAAACGTTTCGCTGTTCATCCAAACAGCTAAACATTTCTATCTCTCAAAAAGAAGTCCAGTAGCCATGACTCAACTTCCAGATAAACTCACCTGGATGACTGAGAATCTTCACAGGTTCATATGGCATAAAGATATATTTTGGTTCTTCTCCCTAGTTCCTATTGTTATAGGTTGGGCTTACAGAGCCTGCTTGTCAGTTTTTAAAGGCCGTTTCAGTACTGGGGATTGAGTGTCCAACAGGGAGGTTGTGAGGTTTCTGCCCTTTCTCAGATGCATGCTCCTTGATTTTAAATTATGTGGTGACATCTGGGACTGTGTGAACTTGGCCTTCACTACTTTGTAATTAAGAAGGTGGCATTCTGTGTATGTTCAAAGGAACTCTTTTGCTTACTGTTTCTTACCTGCGAAGTATTCAGCTCTACCAGTGGCATTGGGCCCTAAGCAATGACTTTAAATCTTTATGTATTTCATTGTTGTCGGGAAGGGTAAAACATCAGAAAAGAGTGCGGAGTGAAATTACAAGAGTTTTTAAAAAACAAACCAACCTCCCATTTCAGCAATGTTAACGAAAGAGTTACAGCATATGCATGATTTTTTTATTTTTTTATTTGCAAAGTAAGGGTTTTATAAGGTTTTGCATAAAAGCTCTAAATACAAGAAACAGAAATAGAAATTCCATTTTTGGGGCAAACCCCAGTTTTGCTAATCCACTACTCGCAAGGGAAAATTGTTGGGGGGTTTACTCACCTGCAGGAGACCAAACTCTACCAGCAGCTGACAATTTCTTGATGAAGGAAGATTTTTCCACCCCGCCAAGAACATGGACATTTTTGAGTATGCATTGCTTCTTCACCCAGTATACATTTGCCTTGGGCTTATGTTTCTGTCACGGGTGGTGTGCTTTCATACCCTGCTTAGATGGTCCTATAAAGTTTGGGCAAATGGAACCCAGCCACCAGCAGATGAAGGTGAGATGCACTTGGACCGTGCAGGGGAGAAGGTCGAATGAGAAATTATTTCCAAGATCCATTTGGGGGGTGGGGGTTGGATTGAACACAGCTTCTGTTGATCTAATTCAGCTCCTCTCAGCCTTTGGAGTCTTGGTCAGCTAGGTTTGCACGGTCAATCTTCTTTCTCTCCTCCTTATGTGTACCCGCTGCTGCCGATCCTACTGGTGGGTCTGTTTCACGTGCAGTTGAAGGTAGGGTATTTACAAAAGCAGCCTGTCCCCATCTCAGCTAGAAAACCTGTTTCATGAAATGCCTTCTCCCACCCCCCTCCCATTTGCTTCCATGCTTTTTCCTTGAGACCCCTAATCTTGCCTTGAGTGTATTGTTGTTGTTTGGCAGTTCTAGTTAATGGTGACACGTTCATTCTGTTTGTGTTCCCGTGTGGTTTAAAAAGGACTAACAGTACTGCCTAATCTTTATCTTTTAATGGGAGTTGAAGGTTGCTGAGACAATGAATATTGTTATTTGCTCCCTCTGCAAAGGCCAAAGAAACTAGGGTGTTTCCCCTTCTTTCTTTTAAGCTGGCTAAAATCAGGTGTATTTTAGTGGTGGGCAAGTTGGGGGAAAGTAACAACATAGTTCACAAGATGGTGCCCTTTCCTCATATTGCAAGCAAGCCAAGTCAGGCATTTTGACCGGTTTTCATAGAATCATAGAGTTGGAAGAGACCTCAAGGGCCATCTAGTCCAATCCCCTGCCATGCAGGAACCCCCATCACAGTATTTCCGACAGATGGCCGTCCAGCCTCTGCTTAAAAACCTCCAAAGAAGGAAACTCCACCACCCTCCTTTGTGGCAGCTTATTCCACTGCCGGACAGCTCTAACTGCCATGAAATTCATCCTAATGTTTAAATTGAATATCTTTTCCTGTAGTTTGAGACCACCATTGCCCCACGTCCTAGTCTCTGAAGCCATGGAAAAAAAACTGGTCCCTTCTTCGATGTGAAATCCTTTCAAATATTTAAACATAGCTATCATATCCCTTCTCTGCCTTCTTTTTGTAAGGCTAAACATTCCCAGCTTCCTAAGCCGTTCCTCATAAGACGTTTCTTCCAGACCTTCAACCAACCTGGTTGCCGTCCTCTGGACCCATTCGAGGTTGTCAACACCCTTTTTAAATCGAGAAGCGCAGAACTAGACACAGTACTCCCGGTGGGGTCTGACCAGAGCAGAATGGAGTGATACTATCACTTCCTTTAGACTCAGTACTTCTGTTGATGCAACCAAGAATCGTGTTGGCTTTCTTGGCGGCCGCGTCACAAATGGTTTTATGGGGTCTGCAGTTTGCTCAGCACTTTCTGAGCTTTCTCCCCACCGGTCCACCACCACATCCACTTTTAAAATGGAATCCACCAGTGGCAAAAAGACACATTATACACTTTATGAACATGAGGGTACATAGCATTGGAGGGTACGCATTTCTCGCTGTGGAGGACAGGAATCTCTTTTTCCTCTCACTCCAAGTGATAGGAGAGTCCAGGGCACTCCTGTCTCCGTTGTTTCATACTCATAAACTCTTTGATGATTGAACGGCTTGCACACTCCGTGCTCTAGTTGTTCCTTAGGAAGTCTATACCTGTTGGCTATTTTCTGCAAAAGGTGAATACACAGAACAGCTTGGTGAAGGCTCCCAAGGGACATGATTTTCCTTGGGTCTTGTATTGAAAAACATCCTAGTGGATTGACAATCTAATATAAGGAGGAAGCCTTGAGGTATGCTTTATTCTCATTTCCTCTTGCAGAATCTCATCAGCATCCTCAGTCCGTCTGCATATGGTTTGTGAACTCTTACCCTGCCCACAGATGGAAAAGTTGTTTGTTTTTCTGTACAGTTGTTCTAACATGCACATTTTGCACCATGGCTAAAATCCTCTTTCTGTGCATATTTAACAGATCCACATGTTTTGAGTTATCTGCGTTTATTATTTTATTATGTGCCATTCAGCTACTTAGGGTGACTCTCATTGCATTATTAAGATATATGACAGGTTCAAAGATATAAATCTTAGTGCCACCGCATAATGACTTTCCTATGACTAAGTAGGGGTTTAGAACTCATTTCACTGGAACCCTTGAACTCTGCGCACTACGCCATGCTGAGTCTTTTAAAAAAATAATGTTTACTCCTATGTAATTCAAAGTTAGGTGAATAGTAGGTGCCTGGAGTAGGAACTGGCAAACCACTCCAGTATTTCTGCCAAGAAAACTCCGTGGACATGGAGTCATGAAGAGTTGGCCACGACTGTAACAACACACACACACACACACACACACAGGGGTGAGATCTGAAGTTCATGATTTCTTCCTCATCACAGGAAATGAAAAGGGAGTATGTTCCTTCATGAACAACCACAAGCTATTAATACTTCTCATCCTATGGCCAACTACTGTAAGTGAACAGATGTTTAAAAGGCTTAGTTAATGTGAATTATTTTCCAGTTGTTAGGACCCTTTGAGGATGCACCGTCCTCCTGAAATGAAACCAGAAGTTCCTGGGCGGGGGGGCAGAATATGGGCTAAAATACACCATGTTCTTCTAGGAAAAATGAATCCCCAGAACTAAATCCAAACCCAAAATTAGGGAACTCTTTCCTTTTTCTAGGAGCCACAAACTGCTCTTTGAACCATATTATTTCCACACATGGGGCAGAAGCTAAGGGACTACTGTATTCAGATCCCTACCAAGTGGAAAAAAAACTGAACCTTCAGATCAATCAAGAACAGACAAATATGCGGCTTGCTGGGACTCCTTCAGAGCCCTCTTGAGTTCATTTTTTAAAAAACAAAGAACATTGCCTATTCCCCCCCCCCCCATTTTAGAAACAGCCGTTTTCTCCTTGTGTGGTTATATCCAAGATTTTCCCGATCCCCATGCTCTCAGGTAACAAACTACGGTACAGTATTTCATTTTTCTTTTGAAATAAATAGCAGCTTTCAGGCGTTTTGTGGCCTGGAGGGGGAGCTGAAGGACTTGAATGTGGCCCCCAAATCCTCAAGCCTTGTCTATTTCAGGATTAAATCTTGGCTCAGCCCCAAGGAAGCATATTCCCACCCCCATCCCATCCCATCCCCCCCAAAAAACCTACACACAGGCTGCTTCAGTACCGTGGCTTGATTAGCTGCAATAAATTGTCTTTCACACGCTACCTAATTATTCTCAGCGGTCTTCTGCTGCAAACAGAAACCACCTAAACTAGTAACCACACATTTGCCAGGATAGAAGATGGTAGTTAGGTACACACTGGTTTCTTTGCTCAGATGTAAACTTCAAATCTTCAAATGCTGGTGGAGAGGCACCATCCTGGTTCGGACATAAGACATTCCCTCCCCTAGGAAAATGGAAGAGAAGATATCATGCCCTTCTTCAAAAAAGGAAAGAAAATGGTTTTTTGCTTTCCAAAAAAGAAAAGAAAGGAAATTGAAGAGGGCTTATTTTGCTAATGTTAATCAGTGGACTATGAAGAATGTTCATTGCCCTCTAAATTTTAGCACCCTTCCGCATCCGAGTTACATCGCTGGTTACTGAGGACTTCTGGCTTACCAGATTGGGTGATGATGACATGGTCTCTCAAGCTTTCTTTTATTTATTTACTTCATTCTCAGAGGATGTGAGGCCACGTTGTCATTTTGGGCATGAATAAGAAGGCACATTTCTTCTTGTAAGTAATTCAGCAAGATTAATGGATGGATGGATGGATGGATGGATGGATGGATTGACTGACACAATAAGTTTTAATGGCATTTCAAAACTTCCACTCCTTAAATTGACACATGGGGCCCCAACATACAAACTGATTTATGATCTGGCCAGTATCTTTCAGTGGATTTCATTTCACCCATTCACTTCTACAAAATAAAAAATGGACAAAAATAATACCCATGTGCATAAATATTAGATATGATTGCTGTTAATTAAGCAAAAATTACACTGCATCTCACCCTCATGTGTAGGAGACTCTCATTGGGTGACTACAGAATTTTTTCTTTGTATTTTTTCTAAAATAGACTAAAATTAAGGGTTGTCTTATACATAGAAGTAAGCCGAGGAGAGAACTGTGTGGTTGCAAAAGGGTAATTTTGGGTTGGAACAGTGTGGAGGCAAAGTTACAGCTGGAAAAATATGTGTATTTGTTCACTAGGTACTCTCTGTCCAGGTGATAACAATCAGTGCCTGACTCCAGGTGCTGGGGTGCTATGAATCCATTTTGGGTTTTGGCCTGCATTTTACCGGACCTACTTGAGGTGCTCAGGTCTACCTCCCCCGCTCAAAATGGTTCAGGAATTTGGAAAATTCCTGTAAAATGCGGAGTGGATTCGCGACACACCTGCCAAAACTGTCACTGATATTGGAGGGGAAGCATCAAGAATAGATCCTCATCCTCTCAACATCTGGTTCTTGAACCTTAAATCAGAAATAAGCAGGACTGTCCTTGAAACCAACCCACAGAATGGGAGCTGTGGGTTTTAAAAGAAGTTCGGACCTGTTGTTCAACCAAGTGCCTTTGGGATCGAGGAGATGGCTTTGTTGAAACTCGTGCCCCTGCGAGGGGTGTTTTCTTTTTCATGATTCAGTAATGGGGTTGGCAAGGATCGTCAGAGGCAGCAGCAGCAGCAGAAGATATTTTGAAAGCTGGGAGAGGAACCATTTTCCTGCCCCTTGCACTGCCACTCGTGGTTCCTCAAACAGTCTTCTGTCTCGTAGGGCAGCCACTAAGGTGATGAAGTCAGAGGAAATTGAGGCCTTTTCCTGCCTTACTTGAGCCCAAGGATACCCAGCAAGACACTGCCTAGCGTTTCTTTAACCATCACTGCTTTGCTCTGGAACCCACTTTGTGTCCCCGTTTCCTGTGGGAGGAGAGCCAAAGTGAGTGACAGAGAGAGATCAGGGGGGTCCCTGATGCCACTAGCGGTGGGACAGAGGCAAGAGGAGATCTTGCTATCCAGAGTCACGTTCAGAGCCCATACAGTTGTAAAAGTGGTTTGCTTATTTACTGCCCCATACCACTTTAAGTAGTCTCTGGGCGGTTTACAGTTTTCATTTATAGTATGCAGGCTACACGGTGGCCCCCAGCAAGCTGGGTACTCATTGTACCGACCTCGGAAGGATGGAAGGCTGAGTGAATCTTGAGCCTGCTCTCTGGGGTTGAACCCCAGGTCGCGAGCACAGTTTTACCTGCAGTACAGGCATTTAACCACTGCGTCACGAGGCTCTTGCCAAAACTTGTAAAACTTGAAACAAGAATAGGGCGTGATGTGCGTCAAGATGCAAGGCTTGTTTTCAATGGAAATCCATGAGGAGGGCAGGGAGGCAGCAACGCTTAGGATCTGTGACTCTGTCATAGGTTGCCTTTGAATGTGGGGGTTCTGCCCTCAGAAACACAGTCCGGTGGGTTCTGTGCAAGAAAACCTTGAATTGGACTGGGTTTTATATCATTTACCATGGATGTGGGTTTAGGGCACGGAGAGACGTCACTTGGATTTTGTCCGAGGCGTCAAAATGTCTTCTGATTTAGAAGAGAATAGAATAGAAATCTTTATTGTCATTGCCCCCTTGCAGGAACAACGAAATTTTGTGGTTGCTATATAAAACTCATTTAAAACATTTCACATAGATTTAAAAACAGGTACAACACATAATATGACATATAAAATGACTAAAATATGACATATAAAATAAGCTGACTTCAAAGTCCAGGATTTCCGTTTAAGGCCAATATTGCTCTAAAAAAGAAACTATTTTTGAGACGGTTTGTTCTTGCCCTCAGTACTCTATATCTCCGTCCCGATGGCAGCAACTCGAAGAGGCGATGACCAGGATGTGATGGATCTCTTAATATATCTAATGCTTTACAGTGGCACCTGGTAGTATAAATTTGTTCTAGGGTGGGGAGTGAACAGCCCACAATACTTTCTGCAACACTGTCTTATCCTGGTGGGTACAACTTCCATACCACTCACATAACCCGTAAGTAAGTACACTCTCCATTGCACAATTGATTTCTTTGGAAGGTTGATGAAGCAAGCACCCCAGGCAGTTCATACAGTAGCTTGTATAAATCTACCCTCCCCACCTTCCCAAGACTCTCCCCATTTCACTCTTTTCTTCTTCCTTGGTTGCTCTCTCTTGCATCTTACTCGTTGCCCTGAAATGCCTGCTTCTGGGAATGTTGAAAGGAGAAGGGAAAATGGAAGAGATCATAGTAGGACCTTCTAAAACAGTGGTTCTCAACCCGTGGGTCCCCAGATGTTCCTGGACTGCAACTCCAAGAAGTCTTCATCACTAGCTGAGCTGGCCAGGATTTCTGGGAGTTGCAGTCCAAGAACATCTGGGGACCCACTGGTTGAGAACCACTGTAAAAAGCCCTCCTGGAATGGTTTACCTACAGCCAGGGTTGTGATATAGGGTGCTCATCCCATGAATCAGAGGTTGATGCACCTATCGGCTTATGCTCTATTTACCATAACATCCTTTTTCTTCTCTTGTCAAGGTACAACCTTCCCACCTTCATTCTATAGAAGGGGAAGCTTGCAGAGGAATTGGACACTTTGATCTGAGGTGATTATCCTTCTGTATTATGAAGTAATTATACCCAAGTTTCCAAATCCACTCTCCATCTGGTTGCTTTCAAAGAAGCGGCCATGTTGGTCTATGCAAGCAACCAGTACATTGCAGTACCTTGAAGATGAACAGTGATATTTTAATGTGAGCTTTTGCCGGCGAAGTCCACTTCCTCAGACATTACACTGAAATCTAGATGGCCATTATATTTATGCATATCCCCATCATCAGGTGAGGATGCTGTGAATGGTCAAAATGATGGTGGGTCATTAGCAGAGGACTAGGACTAACAGGTTGTGAATAATTGCAGCTATGATTCTACAAGGTAACAAGAGCATTGTTGACACAAGTGGCCAACTGTGGGAACTGTGGTCACGCTCTTGCGTCTGAGGAAATGGACTGGATCCAGGAAAAACCCCAAACTTTAAGATGCCACAGCATTGTGGTCCTTCTCCCCCCCCCTTTGTTCTTGTTATTTTGCCTTACCATCTTGTGTGTTTCTCCTCCCCTCCCCTCTCCCTCCCACCCCCACCTCAGAAAATAAATCTAGATTAGCAGCCAGCTGCTAACATGGTTAAATAGCCCTTGACGTGCCTTTGATGTGGAAATCTTTACCCCTTCCTATCCTTCCTGAGTGGATGCAAAATCTTAAATGGCTTCTCCTTGCAATTACATACTTGACTGGGCCTTTGTTTCTGGGGCGGGGAGGAGGAAAGAGGAACACATAATGCAAATCTTAAATTTAAATTACTGAATCTGGCTTCATTCTTTCTGACCTGGGTTGCAGAACATTATATACTGTATAAGGTTAGAATCTGTCTGTTGCTTGCCTTCTGGAACAGCCTTCTTTTCTTTGAGTTATTAACTTAAGATGTAATACCATTTGTTTAACCCTTCACCATCAGAATCTTTTCTCTGATGGCACCCAGCTTGTGGTACCCCTTTCCAACTGACCTGTCTGACACTTATTCTTATTATCTTTCCCAGTAAGAACATAATATCGATCTCTGTGTTTGAGCGTTAAGTAACATTTAGGATGAACTTGGGGCTCCATTCCCCCCTTTTGCTATGTGTTTTTTTTTCTTTTTTGCTCAATTGTTATTTTGATTTATTTGCATTTATTATTTATAAATAATACATTTGTTAGGATAAATAATGAGGAGCCTTGTGGCGCAGTGGTCAAACTGCAGGTCTGCAGTCAAGACTCAGCTGACAACCTGAGTTTGATCCTGACGGGCTCAGGCAGCCATTTCAAGGTCGACTCAGCCTTCCATCCTTCTAAGGCAAGCATGTCCAAATTTAGGCCTTCTAGATGTTTTTGGACCGCAATTCCCACAGTCCTTTGCCATTGGCAATCTAAACTTAGAATTATGGGAGTTGCGATCCAAAACATCAGGAGGATCTAAATTTGGACGTGCCTGTTCTAAGGAATATGGCCCTCTTGATGGTCCCTCATCTGCTGCCCCCAGCCTACATTTCAATCTAGTAGTTGAGTTGATCTGAGGAGAAAAGAAATTATTGTGAACAGGCTTCCTGGATGTCAGCCAAAACCAGGGGCCACTTTTAAACTGCCCCCCCCCTCTTCACAGATCCCATTGGCTCTAAAACTTGCCGTCAGTTCCCTCAAACATGGTCCCCAATGGGTTTGGCCTGATTTAAAAGGAGCAGACTGACCGTTGGCACATTTGCTTGCCTGATGACCTACTGAGATAGCAGAGAAGGTTCAGGAACCGATGACCAGAATCATGTTGCATTATTTTACATCCGTGTTAATGCAGTCTGTATAAATTGGAGTGGTGTATACCACTCTGAAGTACTATGGAGTTCTGTGTCCAGTTCTGTGCACCTCGATTTAAAAAAGAATGTTGACAATCTTGAACAGGTCCAGAGGAGGGCGACCAAGATGATTGAGGCTCTGGAAGAAATGTCTTATGAGGAGCGGCTTAGGGAGCTGGGAATGTTTCGCCTTACAAATAGAAGACCGAGACGGGATAAAAAGCAAAAGCAAAGTGTTCTGCTTATATACCGCCCCATACCACTACAAGTGGTCTCTGGGCGGTTTACAATTTTAATTACAGTGTGCAGGCTACACATTGCCCCCCCCCCCAGCAAGCTGGGTACTCATTTTACCGACCTCGGAAGGATGGAAGGCTGAGTGAACCTTGAGCCTGCTACCAGGGATTGAACCCAGGTCGTGAGCACAGTTTTACCTGCAATACAGGCATTTAACCACTGCGCCACGAGGCTCCTGATAAGAGAGCTATGTTTAAATATTTGAAAGGATGTCACATTGAAGAAGGGATTGGTTTGTTTTCCATGGCTTCAGAGACTAGGACGTGGGACAGTGGCCTCAAACTACAGGAAAAGATATTCCATTTGAACATTAGGAAGAATTTCATGACAGTTAGAGCTGTTCGGCAGTGGAAGGTGCTGCCACAAAGGAGGGTGGTGGAGTCTCCTTCTTTAGAAGGTTTTTAAGCAGAGGCTGGATGGCCATCTGTTGAAAATATTGTGATGGGGTTCCTGCATGGCAGGGGGTTGGACTCGAGGTCTCTTCCAACTCTATGATTCTATGAATAAATTGGTGTCAGTTTCTGTGCTGGTTGCCTAACTTGCAGCCCTTGGCCACCTATCATTGTGCCAATTGCATGATGCTGACCAATGTAACTTAATAGGATGTTGGTTAGTGTGTATGTGGGGTGTGTTGTGAGCAGGGGAGGAGAGAGAGAGAGGAGGGTACACGTATGTAATGCTTGTTGTTGTCTTGGGGAAGAGGTGGGTGTGAATTCCTTACTCCTTTCCTCTCCGGCACAGACAGTTCCTTTCAGGAAGTCTGGGGCGGTTATGCAATTCTCATTGGAAACAGACTTATTGCTCTCTTTCCAACTTGAAAGGGATCTCCATCTGATTTGGGTTAGAAGGATAGGAAAGAACTGTTGAGCTGTTCCCTGCCAGATTGGGGAGGGGGAGAGGGAATGGACAGTGGCTTTCTTGTGTCTCCATGGCTTCAACCCCTTGCTGTTTGGCTTGCCACAAACCTAACGAAGCGACCTAGAGTTTAAAGGCCTTGTGTTTGCTCAGGTGCTGCCTGCCTGTCTATCTTTGCTCCCCTCCTTCACTAAAACAGAAGGGGGGGGGAACCTGAGCCATTTTCATGAGGTTTAAACCAGGGAGACTTGTGAGCATCTTACCGACCGCATCCAGGCAGAAGCCGCCAGATTTGAGACTTGTTTTTTGTCCAACGCTGGTCCTCATTTCTCTGCAACCTGCTTGCGTCCCATACAAATGGAGTGTCAGTTGACTCTTGAGTTCTCAGCCTTTGTATTTTACTAAATTTTTGCATTGGCACCTGTTTCCTTAGAAGGAATTTGTAAGATGTGTCCCTGCCTTTTGCTGCTCCTGGGATACGATTGTTGTTATGCTAGTTCTCTGAGAAGGTCTGATGCTTTTGGCTGAGAACACTGTGGCCTGTCTCTCCATCTGCTGGTCTCTGAATCCAGGTCAACCTCTAACTGGGATCAGTTTGTTAGTTTTGGAGGGAGCAGGTGAGATGAATGTGGCTGAAAGCGTAGCTGGTCTTAGCTATTCCGGCTTTTTTGGTATGGCTGAAGCTGCTGATTTCTGTCTGTGCCCAAGACTGTATGGCTATCTAAAATATAGGCCACGTGTTCCTATTCTGAAAATAGTTAAGCCTTGCCTGTTTTTCAATACCAGTTTTAGCTCAGGCGTTAAAGCTTTTTGGCACATGGAATGGCTCTTTAAAATATACAGGCTGAAAATGATGGAAAGGTTACTCATTTGCAGAACAGTAACCGTGCAGTCAGTACTAGCTGTTTTGTGGGCTGTCTGGGCCACCCAGCTATGTGATGTGCGCACAATCAGTTGCACAATGGTGCCCATGATGGATAGCAGTGGAAAAGTGAAAAATTAGCTTTCCAATTGCATTTGCTTTTATGGATTTTCAGAATTTGATTCTGCTGAGAATCTGTTATGCCTGTGCCTTATGCCATACTGCTTTCCCCCTTCCAAACTGCACCTATTAAAACAATTCCATATTGTTTTCTGGAGTACCGTTTTGGTTCTTGGCCATCTTGCAAACTTGAAATTGTCTTCTGGGGGTCGAAGGTGCCAGCCCTGCTACATGCTGCTAGCCGAAGGATTTTCCACTTGGCTTTTTCTCCTTGTCCTTATTTCCTATTGCTTCCCTTCCAAGGAGAAAGGCGGGGTAAAAATACTCAATAATACTAATAATACTAATAATACTAATACTAATAATACTAATACTAATACTAAATAATAATAATAATAATAATAATAATAATAATAATAATAATAATAA
>JAHTLZ010000345.1:496279-514146 GCA_023846285.1 Phrynocephalus versicolor
TTAATTTAATTTAATTTAATTTAATTTAATTTAATTTAATTTAATTTTTTTAAGTCTCCTGGAATTATTACAATAAGGCTGTCTTGCCGGTGTTTATTATTTTAGTTGTTTTGTTTAATTTTGTGATCATTCTTTTTGTATATATTGTTGTATTACTTTTTTTTAATGTTGGAAACTGCCTGGAGTTCCTTTGGAAGATGGGCAGTATACAAATGTATAAATAAATAAATAAATAAATAAATAAATAAATAAATAAATAAATAAACAAACACATACATACATACATACATACATACATACATACATACATACATACTGTTGCAAAACAGCAGCTGTAAATCAAGCTACTATCACAAAACAGCAGTTTTTGGGCGGCGTTCTTATCCATAGTTTTTATTATCCAAGAAAGGCCTGGAACCAATTCCCAGCGGTTACTGGGGCCCTACTGTAAAACTGCTCTGTGTAATATCTTATAGGTTCCATTAAGACAGACACTGAACAAAAAATGACAAAGCAAAAAACTGTGCTAATTATATATTGCCCCATATCAGTTAAAGCACTATCTGGGTGTCTTATAATTTAATTATGCAGAATAGGCATTGGCGTCCCCCCAGCAGGCTGGGTACTCATTTTATTGACCTCAGAAGGATGGAAGGCAGAGTGAACCCTTGGGCACAGTTTCGGCTGCAGCACAGGCATTTAACCACTGTGCCAGGCGGCAGCTAGCCAATTCTATGCTAATTCACTGTTTGATAGTCACATTTGTATATTAAGGATAAGGAACTATTGTCAGTTTCTGAACTGGACATGAATCTTAGCACCGTGGCATAAGTATGGGGAAAATGCATTTGTACTCCCCATATTGGAAGTAGTGGATTTTGATACCCTGACCTCTCACACTGAGATAAATCTGTTCATCTTTAAAATGATGCCATGTTTTGCCTTTTATTCCTGCATCCTTTCCTTTCCTTTTGCCTACATAAGTGAGACAGAGTCAAGGTGCAATTAAATGGATGCAGAGGCATGCATTGGATCACAGTGGAAAGGTTCACTTTTATCAATCCATCAAAAGTTTAATGCTTTATTGACATTCAACTAAACATAAGAATTCCTGATGATATAAAATAAGGACAACCAAATTACACCAAGGATCTCCGTAAGGAGTCATCCTTACGCATCACAATAGGTATTTAAACACTCAGTCAGTTAATGTTGTTGATCAGCTAACAGGCTCACCTTAATGGAAGCAGTGTCTCTTTAAGCAAAACTTTCAGTTTGTTGGCAAGCCAACACAGCTCATCCCCCAAAAGTATAAGTCAGTGGTGGCCAAACGTCGGCCCTCCAGATGTTTTGTACCACAACTCCCAGAATTCCAAGCCTAGACTGCCAGTGACAAAGGACTGTGGGAGTTGTGTTCCAAAACATCCGGAAGGCCGAAGTTTGGCCACCACTGGTATAAGTCCCCCAGCTGGACCAGAGAGGACCAAGCTAGCGTGTGTTTTCTCCATGTGTCATGTGATCGCTGGGGCGCCGTGCATGCATTGGGCTGCTGTGCAAGCAGCTGAGATGGCCATCTATTTTCATCAAGGGATCACCCTTGGTCAAAGCTACCTTATTAGGGAAATCACTCTCTCCAAGGAAACATATAGTCACCACGGATCTCCAATGTCATCTTGTCTCTTAGAGCGGCCTAGGCTGCTGAAACAAAGTCTGAAAGTTCTTCCTGAGATCAGACTGCATGCCTCTGGGTATAACTTTTATTTCCACAATGTAATTAGTGGGATGTGGGGTTCTAAATCTGTTTCTTCCTGAGCAATACAATTGAACACTGCTGGATTCGTCCAGAGCATACAGGAAAATATCCTACATAAAACAGAGCATTTCTCTTCCTTCTCCCTCAGGCAAAACTGTCTCTTCCTGTGACTTTTCCCCTGCCCAGCTATTGTCTGGGTCATGAGCCAGACAGCAATTCAAAACCTTTTAAAAAGTGCCTTTCAGTTGGGTGCCCCCCCCCCCCATTAAATCCCCTTTGGCTTCCATCAGCTTCTTGCCCTGGTTTCTCCCTAGCTACTTGTATTCAATGTAAAGTGATTGTCTGTCTGTCTGCCTCCCTGCCTGCCTGTCTGCCTGTCTGTCTGTGACCTGGGGAGGAACAAATTAACTTACATCTGCCAGTTTGTTGCATCCTTTGTCTTGCAAAACTAGACTTTTGCCCCCTCTTTTGGGGGGGTGTTTTATTATTAGCTATAAAACCTGCCTATTGTGTCTATGGGTGGTGTAATTGTCTCTGTGTGTATAGAAGGATATCTAGGATATTCCAGGGGCCTAGTGGTGGGGTAGAGTCCACCTTTGTGTGCTCTTTGTTTTTCTCCCAGTGTTGTCAGCTGGACCATCTCATATCAGAAGAGGCAAGGAGAAGGGGCCTTCATTCCCATAAAACACAGTGGGATTGCATTTATACCCAGTGTCTGGCCTTCTTATTGCCAGGAGAGATTGTTCCTTACTTGTATACTCATGCATGGTAATTTTTTAAGTGGTCTATAAAAGTATCACCTGTTTTTGCATTGGTATATGAATTTGCTTAGGCTACAAGGGTCCCCTGTAGAGGTGGGCATGAAACAGAAAAACCATGGTTCGGTTCGTTCTGTTTTGGGGGGGAGGGTCAGTTCGTTTCGTTTCATACGAATTTTTAAAACAAAAATTTGTGCAAACCAAAGCAAGACGAACTGGTTCAGGTTACCTGGCTGGCGGTGGCAGTGGCTATCCTGGCGGCAGCAGGGGTGGGTCTTGGCCAGCCTGCCGGCTGCTCAGCCGCTTCAGCTGGCCAGCGGGGTTCTGGCCGCAGCAATCCCGGTGGTAGTGGCGGCCACCCAGAAGGCCCCATGCAGCCTCTCCAGGCCGCTCCATGGTGGATTGGCAGCAGCGGTGGCGGCGGCCCTTGGCAGCAGCCACTCTGGGTTGCGGTAGACCACGCCGCCATAGCTTCTGGAGCCCCAGCAGCGGCCACACCTGGTGGCGGGACGCCTCCGAAGCTCCCTCTGTGGGGGCTAGTTGGTTGCAGGAGTGGCTGTGGGTGGCCAGGAGGCCTCCCTGACCTGGACATCAGGAAGGTAAGAGACGCCGGTGGGGGGAAATGAAAAACGAACCGAACTAAACGGAAATTTCCGCTTCGTTTCGTTTCATTCTTATTTGAGGGGGTTGTTTGTTATTTGTTTTGTTACATAATGAAATGAATAACAAATAACGAAATGAATTTTTTATTCGTTTCGTGCCCATCTTTAGTCCCCTGTATTTTAACAATTCAACAAAGTGTTTATGCCAGCTGTAATATGAACTAAGGATTTCGGAGGGCTGCTGTTGGGAGCTACCCTTCTGAATTTTGGGAAGAGCTAGCTGCAAGGTTTGTTACCTGGTGCAATAGGGCGTTTTTACACGACCCCTAAGATCCGCTGGTCCCTTAAATTCGGACCAGCGATCTTAGGGGTTTGTCGCTCTTCGCTCTTCGTGCGTCTCCACGCTGGCTGGTGGCTGCGTGAGGGAGGGAGGGAAAAAAAGGACAAAAGAAGAAAACCTTACCTCCCCGGTGGGTGGGAGCTGCCGGGTGAGCCGCCGGTGACTTCCTGGTTGCTCTTAAAGGGGCGGGAGGCAAAGAACAAAAACAAAAAGAAGCGAGGAGAGCCCAGCACATCTGCATTAAATATTTTTCACCATCAAAGAGCAGGTACAAGCAAAATGCAGCTGGGTCGCGCTTAGGTGGGCGGGGTCGCACTTAATTGTCTGCAAACTCCGGACCTGGTGGGGAAACATTTTTAAGGTCCGGAGCTTGCAGCCCTTTGCCGCGGAGCTTAGGGGTCATGTATAAACGCCCATCAGCAAACACGTTTGAGGGTTCACTTATCTTGACTGTAACGACACAACAACACACACACACACACACACACACACTCCCACCACTAGCAGAGTTCTCAACACATTTAGTCAGGTTAAGATAACTGGTTAGGGAATACACTGGGTGGAACTCTATCAGTATTTGCTTACTGTTTGTGTAACTTGCAGCATCTGATTACAGCTAATCGATGAGGGGCAGGGACACTTCTTGTTTGCAAACTTGGGCACATGAATATGCTGGTCAATTAGGCGCATTTGCTTGTAGCAAGTTACTTAAACGTTATGTGCACAGCAGAATAGGGTTCCGACTATCAGATTTTTAATCAGAACTGCATTGTTTCTCCCATTCTCATTCGGAATCCTTCTGGCAAGTCCCTTTGACTTCCAGCTATTCTCTAGAATGTATGTATTATATCGCCATGCGCTGTAGTCTGTTTGCCTTTGGAAGAGGGAAAGAGACGGTGAGTCTTAACCAAATCTGTTTGGAGCAAGCCGGGTGCAGCTGCTGCACCCAGTTGACCCATGTCAATGAGTAACCCGGAAGGTCAAGAAGGAGGAAATTCCCACCTAATGAGTGGCCAGATGCCTGGGAACAGAGAAAGGTATGGGCCTTTGCAGCTGGGAGACATTTTCTTCTTATACTGAGAATGCTCTGAAGGAGCAACATTTCGCTGCTTTGGGTCTGTGGAGAAGAAAGACCCTGTTGTGCCCATTTGCTGGCCATCAGAGAAGCTGGGAATCCCAGCATTCCATCTTGAGCTAACCTGGGTCCTTCCAGCGTGATCGTAAGTAAGTTGCGGTCTTCTGATTCTCCCTAAAACAGCCGGGCCAGGTGGGGCTTTAGGGTAGAGAAAATGCAAAGAAGAGCAACTGGAACAATGGAAATGGAGAAAGAAAGGGATTTGTCTAAAAAGGTGCCCTGGTTTTAGTCTGCCTGCAAAGTCTGGCCCTATTGATTGGTGTTAAGGGGGTTAATATGATGGGAGGGGGGAAGTATGTTGACGCCTGCTCAAAGGGACATCTGCAGAATGCCTTGTGGGACTCAAACGTGCCTCAAATCAAGCTCTAAAAGAAGGACGAGATGCTTTTCCCATAAAAGGATCGCTGAAATACTGGGTGCTTTTAAAAACAGAGACAAAATGCCTGCATTATATTTTGCCCCGCTTGTTTCATTAATCCAAAATGCAAATCTCCATTTACTCCTTCCCTGCAGTAATTACTTGCTTGCATCAGATGAGTTGATTAAATGCTTTCCCATCTGCCCTCTTCACTCCCACCAGGCGACATTTCAATTGGAATCTCCTTGGGGCAGGATCCCCCTCCCTGGAAGTACTGTATGTGTGAAGGATGGTATAAAATCCTTAAATAAAACGTAACATAAATATTTATCAGTCCATTTGAAATCTGTAAATCCTCCTCGTCAAAAATGGTGCGCATGGACTGCTGTTTCTGCATCACTGTGAATCGTGAGCAGTGTGTGTGCGTGCAGGCGCGTGCCTGGGTAGGTTTCCTTCTCTGAGTTGTGCAGAATTTGGTCAGGTTAGTACCATCCCGGCCCCTCTGACACATGTTCAGCTATACAGAACTTTGAATCAGCTTCCTTGGCTAATTACATGTTAAGCCAAGTCCTGTGCCGTCACTCCAACTAAACCAATCAGTGCTGGAGTCTTTCCTGCCAAATGTTCAGTACAGTAAAGATAACATCAATTAAAAACAAAAAACATCCATCATACAGTCTTGGAACAGGAACTGAGCTTTTATAAAGCAAGAGCGACCCAGAATGAGTGTTTTACGGGGGTTAAATGAGACTGGGGTTATATTTTGAAATTCACTCTCGTTTCTGTCTTCGCCATATTCCTGGAGAAGTTTTCGTCCCTTTAAAATGAAAATGAAAATAAACAAACCTTGCCTGTGGCCATGAAATGGTAGCCATGTCCCTAGCTTGGTATCTCTTTGTCAAGGGCAATTTTGGGTGTGACGACAGTGCAGCTTACCACATGGCTTGTGCTGGAATTGGCACAGTTAAATTTCAACTATTTACTGGCAACTGCCGAAGATGAAACTATGGACAAGGAAGTCTGGTCTATTTGTGTCTTTTTATTTAGCTGACGTAGGGCTTATGTTGCACCTATTCAGATGGCATCACTCCCCCCCCCCTTTTCTGGAGTGTCTTATTCAGCTTAGCTGTGTCCTGTGGCACACTGGCACATATATCTTTAGTGGGCCGCAGTGGTACAGCAGGATAAATCCCCTCAATGGAATGTCTGTTGTCTCCCCTCGTTGGAATCATTTTTTTACTTTTATATTATGCCTATCAAATTTAGCAGTGTTCATCTGCAATTACCTATAAGTCAGTGATGGTGAACCTTTTAGAGACCGAGTGCCCAAACTGCGATTCAAAACCCACTTAATTTTTTTGCAAATTGCCAATATGGCCATTTAACCTGGATACAGTGGTACCTTGGGTTACAAATGCTTCAGGTGCTACCCTTTGGGAAAGCGAGGTTTGAAGAACAGGCTTTTGAATTTCCCTGCAGCCACATCACCCTTGCTCTGGCCACGGGAAATTCAAAAACCACCTCCTCGATCCTCACTTTCCTGAAGGGTAGCACCCCTGCTGTTTGGTACTCGCTTTCCTAAAGGTTAGTAGCCTTTGGGAAAGGACGGATCAAAGAGCAGGTTTTTGAATTTCCCGCAGCAACAGTGAGGGTGCTGTGGCTGTGGGAAATTCAAAAACCTCCTCCTCGATCCTCACTTTCCTAAAGGGTCGCACCCCTGCCCTTCGATCCTCATGTTCCCGAAGGTTAGCATGGGGTTCTACTCTTCAGGAAATTGAGGATCAAAGAGCAGGCTTTTGAATTTCTTGAAGACACAGCATCCTCACTATGGCCGTGGGAAATTCAAAAACCTGCTCTTCGGTCCTCTCTTTCCCAAAGAATAGCACCCCATCTGCCTCTCTGCCCTGGGCACCAAGGTGAATGGGATGCTACACCATTGGGAAAGCCAGGGGGGAGTGGCAGCAGCTTGTGGGCTTGTTCATAGCCCCAGTTTACTCTCCATCCACCCCACTCTGGGCATGCCAAAAGTGGCATGGCTGGAGAGTGAGTAACTTGGGGCTATGAAGAGCCAACAAGCCACTGCCTCCCCTTCGCTCAGCTCTCTGCACGGACCACAAGTGGCGTGCTCCGAGGAGAGGGCAAAGTGCCGTGGCGGGGGGGGGGGCATATTGCGTGCCCACAGAAAGGTCTCTGCATGCCACCTTTGGCACCCGTGCCATAGATTCACTACAAGTACAGTAGGACCCCGTTATGCACTGGGGATTGGTTCCAGGCCTTCCCGTGGATAATCAAAACGGTGGATAAGAGAGGACGCCTGATCACCCACCCCCAAACTGCTGTTTCCTGACAGTAGCTTGCTTTATGACTGCTGTTTTGAGACAGTAGCTTGCTTTACAGATGCTATTTGTGACAACAGCTTGCTTTGCAGCTGCTGTTTGTGATAATAGCTTGCTTTGTGGCTGCTGGATTATTTAATTTTCTTCTTCTGCCAGCTGTGGATAACTGAATCAGTGGATACGGGGGTCCTACTGTAGTTCCTTTCTGGACGATGAATGTTTAATGAGACTACCCAGGGTGGTGTAGTGAATAGAGTGACGGTTTAGGATTGGGTCCGAATCCTCAATCTGCCATGGAAACCCACTGGGGATGGGGGTGGAATTGGTGAAACCACTCCTCAAATACCTGACTTACCTTGAAACCCCCTGTTAGGTCTGCTTCTGAATTTGAGGTCAGGTAACAACAGTAACAATGAAGGTACCATCCAGGAGTAACTAGTTAGCATCAATGTACTGGTGTAACAAAAAGCATCTCATTTTCATTTTAGAGGCATTTCGATGGGGCTTTTTCCAAGTGTTATTACATTCTCTTGTCATTTCTTGGTGGTTTTTTTTTTAAAATAAAAGCCATTAAAAGGTAATCAGCATGTCAACAGATAACATACTGAGTTATATTTTAACATCAGAATGGATACTGAACATGGACCGCTTTACATACACACTACCAGATAGCAGAACAAATTACAAGTGGGCCCTCGTATAACAAACGGTTTGTATTTATTTATTTATTTATTTATTTATTATTGAATTTATATCCCGCCCATCTTCCCAACGGGAACTCTGGGCGGCGAACACAAGGCAAGAACGAATCAGGAAACACACAAAATTGAGTACAATACAACACAATAGGAAATATGATCAACAGAACAACATAAATTAATAAAAAGCTAAGTAAAAGAACAGCAGCAGGGGCGCACCCTTTAATTCAAACCTCACCGCTGCTATGTCAATTTGACCTAATTATCGATGGCGGGGGGGGGGAACCTAAGCTAGGTCACCAAAGGCCTCGCAGAATAAGATGGTCTTCACCGCTTTACGAAAGGCCAGCAGGGACTCTGCAGAGCGCACTTCGCTAGGGAGGCTGTTCCATATAGATGGAGCAGCCACCGAAAAAGCCCGGTTCCGGGTACGGGACCGCCTGGCTTCTCGGGGGGATGGAACCTGTAGCGAGTGCGCCCGCGACTGCCGAACCGGTCGGGCCGATGTTGACCGCTGGGCGATCCGCTCCGCCAGGTAATCCGGGCCCAGGCCATGGAGGGTTTTATAAACTAAAACCAGGACCTTGAATCTGATCCGGGAGGCAACGGGTAGCCAATGCAGCTGGGCCAGAACCGGGGTGATGCGGTCATAATGACGCGCACCCGCCACCAGTCTGGCCGCTGCATTTTGCACCCGCTGCAGTCGCCGGAGGAGAGTCAAGGGCAGCCCCATGTAGAGAGCGTTACAGTAGTATATTTTTTAGTATATTTTATGTATATTTTATGTATTTATTTAGTATATTTAGTATATTTTATGTATATAAAATATATAAAATATATTTAGTATATTTTATGTATATCATAAAATCTGTACAACATAAAAAATTCCGGAGATAGGGGAAATTTGCTTAACAGAATTGCCTACGGGGTGAATCTGTACAACATAAAAATTATTACAGTTATGGATTGCTCTGTTTTCAATGCATTCCTATGGGAAATTTGTATAAAGGAAATTCTGCTTAACAGAATTTCATTTGGAACAAATTAATTCCTTTATACAAGGTACCACTGTAGTTAGTTTTATTCAGGTGATTTGGTAAGACCTGGTCCTTTTCTGTTTTGGACTTGAAGCTTGCTGGGGGGTTGGGGGGGGAAGCAGGAGAGGTTTGAGGCCAGGCCACTCTCAGTCTACACAGGCTGCCCTTGTATACTTGGTTAGGATCTCTTTCCCCCCCCCTAATGCTCCTGGTGTTATAACCATCCTGTTGACTATGTGGGGAGTTGGAGTTGCACAGTCTAGAGTCCACGCGTGGTTCTGTAGACGGAGGGCGTCCTGCACAGCAGGATCGTGGCATACCTCTTTGAAGCGGGTGCTTCCAGAAAGTCACTCTTCTGAGTACCAGGCGCACACTTGCTTCCTGCTTTTAAGTTGCTTCTCTTCGGAACAAACCTGCCTTGTTTTTCTCATCCCCCTCGGTCTTTTCAAGATGATGTAAAACTACACTGCCAGAGTCAGACTCCCCACCCCCACCCCCTCCTTTTGCTTTGAAGAGGAGGAGCAAAGAAATTTGAACAGCCTTTAGTAGTACAGTTTCGAGGTTGGCCAGTTAACTTCCTGTGCTGCGAGTTGGATCTATGCGCCGCGTGGAGGATCTCTCTCCTTTTCTGTGTGTCTGTGTGTGTGTGTTTGGCACCCAGGGAAAACTTCGTCCATCCTTCTTGGTGAAGTTTCCAAAAAAACAAATCCCTCCAAAAATCAATCTTGGGTTTCTTCTTTTCATGCCCAAAGCATCCCCTGCCAGCCTTGCTAGCAGGAGACCCCATCGGATTGATTGGAGGTCAGCTGGATTCATTGTTGGATTATGTCTCGGATAGAATCGTTGACCAGATCAAGAACGGACCGCTCGAAGGAGATTTCCTTGAAGGTTTGTCCTATTAGGCTGTAGGTGTTTTAAGTATGTATCCGGTGTGGATTTTTTGAGGAGGAGGCAGGTTGGAGTCTTTTGGTAGCCTTATGGTGAAGTTCTGGGGTGCCTTTGGGGCAGATAACATATTATGGTATGGGTTTTGTGAAGGGGTAAGAAGGACGTCTGTGTGGGGCAACCACCTTGTATTTTGCATGGGGACAGTTTCTAAAATATTGGGGATGGGGTGGGCTGTTTTTCCTTTAATGTCTTCCTAGTGTTCTCAGCAGCCTCTCCTTTGTGACCTGCTTTAATTTTGGACACGTGGAACAGTGAGGCAGCTTTTGTGAATGCTGTGCTGTGTGTGTGCGAGTGCACACGTTGGGTGCTGTTCCTGTTCCAAGGTTAAGAAGATGCCTTTATTTTTAAAACTTTTCTGAAAACTCCGATGTCTCCTTGGAGTTTTGCTTCTTTCAGTGGAATGAAATAATTTTTGTTTGGGGACCTTCATGAAATGCCAAGGCATCACAAAAGTCAAACACAGCTGGGGGAGGGGGCTTCCTCTTAACCTGGTTTGGGCTTTATTTTTTAAATTTTGCTGAGAGACCCAGTGATACACAGCATACGTATTTCTGCCCCCTCCCCCACGTTTCAATCATGAACCAGATCTTCATATAAGATTGGTTCCTTTCACTGACATCCAAATAAATTTCCTTGTCTAGGATCACAGCCAAGAGGCGCGTATAATGATTTGCTTTTGTGACCCTCTCATGCATTTTTGGCAAAGTCTTATGGGAATGAAAGAAACCTATAATTTTATTTGCATTTTTTTTAAAAAAAAGCATCCTCCCTCCCGCTTCTTGTTGGATCTCCTGCCTTGCCAGATGTCCCTTTATGTTGAGGGTTGCCCCCATTCCCCGAACAATCAGTTTTTTTGTAGCTTCAGCATAAAAGGATGTCCCTTAGCTGGAGTGCTTGCAACTGTGCCGGGGCTGTAGAAAGACAGGAACCTGGCTGTGTCCTATGAATTTGAAACTTTTCATACCGAAATGTAGACATGAATATTCCTCTCCATCTTTAACACACTCTCTCTCTCTCTCTCTCTCTCTTGTTTCCCATTTTTGTCTGTCTGTTTCTCTCTGTATGTATATATATCTCTCTCTTTGGGATTTCCTTGTTCTCACTGTTGCAACACACAGTTCTTCACCAAGTGCAACCCCCCCCCAAAAAAAATCTTACCTTCTCCCTTTGTTATCTCTTGCAATGTGGCATTCGAAACTTTGAAACATTAACTTGCATTGAACTCCCTGTCTCACCATCTGTAGACTAGGCTGGCCCCACGGGGCCACGTGAGACTCGTGGGCAACCAAGTCCTGTTTTCATATTCTTTGGTAGCGATGGCCCCATTGCCCTTTGTTTGGTTTTAACACCTGCTTCTTTGTGTGTGATGCTGAGACAGTGCTTTGAGTTTTCAAAGGATCAGGAGTGCTTTTTAACCCAAAGGCCCCGTTGGAAAAAGATTGAGTGCCCCCCTGGAGAGGAGAAGGTCTCACAAAAGATCTTGAGCACGTGGTGTGGGTTGGTTCAGTACGAACACATGCACTATGGGTTGGGGTTCAGGTTGAGGTTGTACGGTTGGCATCTCTCTTCAAAGTTAGAAGCTTTTGGCTCCGATTGCAGGGGACAATTTGTCTTAGAGCGGAAGAGCCAACTTTAGTGTCCTTAAGTGCTGGTCTTCTTCTTCTTCCTTGGGTGTAAAAATCCCCCATTAAGCTGCCCTTTTCTGGTGTAGAATCGGTGGTTTTTCCCGTCCCTCCTTGTCAAAACGAAATGTATTCAAAGACAGTTCAAAGCAGACTGAGAGAAAGAAAAATTGAAAACACTCTTCATTGCCCTGGAACAGATTTATGCTCTGTGTGGAGTTTTTTTTTAAAGAAAATGTGTTTTTTAAAAAGCCCTGGGGGTCCCCTTGTGAAATGAACCAGAAGGAAAAAGGGATCAGCCTGTTTATAACTGCTTAGTCCCTACCTTAACTCTTTCTTTTCTTCCTCCCCACCCCCCCCCCGGGGGGGGCGGGGGGGCAGGGGAGTCCATTTATTTTCTAACTCTCCCTGGGGATTCTTTTCTCTTCTGCACAGCGGAACAGGGGCTATTGTTGAGTTGATGCATTTATGGTGGTTATTTTTAAATTAAATCTCAACAGCTGGTCCTAAAATAGCCCTTCGTAAAACTATTTTTCTTTCCGAAAGGCTCTCCTTTTAAGCCAGCGTGAGGCAGGACATGAAGTTGAGAATGCGCATATTAATATCTTTAAATTCTATTTAAAGACTTATCCACCACGTGGGCACTTACAAATGGCATGGTTTTTAAAACTAGACCCATGTGGAAAAGTGGGTTCAATAATCTATACAGTGTGCTTTTGACTTGTACATGTTCTATCTGCCCTCATGACAACCCTGTGAACATAAGAAGAGCCATTGCTGGATCAGGCCAAAGGCCCACCTAGTCCAGCTTCCTGTATCTCACAGTGGCCCCACCAGATGCCTCTGGGAGCGCACGAGACTAGATCTCTGTCTTCTGATCCCACTCCCCTGCATCTGGTCCTTGAAGTACTCCCGTTTTAAGCTTGGAGGTGACACATCTCCACCATGGTTTGTAACCTCTGATGGACTTCTCCTCCGGGAATCTTTCCAATCCCCCTTTGAAGGCATCCAGGCCAGATGCCATCACCACATCCTGTGGCAGGTAGTTCCACAGACTAACAACACGCTGAGTAAAAAGATATTTTCTTTTCTCTGCTCTCACTCTCCCAGCCCTCAGTTTGAGTGGATGTCCCCTAGTTCTTGTATTTTGAGAGAGGGAGAAGAACGTCCCTCTATCCACTTTAATCATGCCCTCATAAGGTAGACCACCCTGGAGGCTGAGGCTCGGTGAGTAATCATTGCTCAAAACCACTCCCTCCAGTCCTTGGCAGGGTTTGAATGTTATGGGCATTGCAGCTACTTAGAGTGGATGAGTGTGATAGACTGAATGGAATGGTGGAGGAGGACTCTTTGGTTCAGATCCTTGCTTGCCCACAGAAACTCATGGGTAAGGTGACGGGGTGGTGGCACGGACCAAACTGGTCTTGAATGTACCTTGAAAACCCTGCTGGAATCACCCAAGTTTGGATGTGATTTGCTCCCCCATAACATATCTTAGTTCTGGATGGTATGGGGCACCCTTCCATGTGCTTCTTCCTACCATTTGTTCAGGAGAATGGAGAGGATGGTTGATTTCTGCCGAACCTGAGCCAAAGTTTCCCATTAGGTGGGCAGAGGAGTGCAATAGCCACTCCAAATTGTTCTTCCGTGACAATTTGCTGGTGGGAATTGAAAAATGACACACACCCCTCCCCGTTTCAGCACAGTGGGAGTTGGGGGCGATGACTGGCTGGTGTTCTATCAGCTTTCTTAGTTTACTGTTGGGACGCTGGGTGGGTGGGCAGGGAGCCGACGGGCCATCTGCTTCTTCTCTTCCTCTTTTCCTAGTTCTCTTTTCACTTGTTTCCTCATCCTTCAAGGACAAGATTGGTTGGTTTTTTTGAGCGGAAGGTACTGCTGAGCACACTGATGAATCATCCGTGAAGAGGAGAGAGCCCATTGTGGGTGCCCCCCCCCAAGTTAAGCTTCCCTCCCATTTCTCTCTCTCCTTCTCTTTTCCCTTCTCTCTCTCTCTCTCTCTCTCATTCTCTCTAAGCAAAAAAGGGGTTTGAGACCCATGGCCATCACAAAACACAATTGCAAAAACAGTGATACCTTTGTAGGCCACTAATAAAAATTAAAAACAAAGAACATTGCAAGCTTTTGAGTGTAAATCACCCTTCTTCAAAGCAGGTCCCAGAAGTTTAGACATGGTAAAAGATGTGCTTTACCAGGAGGTTACTTTTAAAGTCCTTGGTTAGATGATGTTCTTAAAGTCCATGGCTAGATGGACTCTCTCTCTCTCTCTCTCTCTCTCTCTCTCTCTCTCTCTCTCTCTCAATCTGTGTTACTTCTCTGTGGTGAGTCTACTTCCCCTCTGGTGTCTTATGATGCAGTGTGGGACACATGATGAAATAGTTCTCAGACGCTCTGAAATCCCATCTTGTTTTTCCAGGCAGGCGGGAGGTTCTGGAGGCCCCAGCTGGTGCCTTGAGCAGAGGAGGAGGGGAAGCAGCAAGAGCCATGAGGTTTTTGTCAGGATGATGTGACTCCTGTTATATCTCTCTCTGAGGGGCCGGCCAGGCCCTCTGCAGCTGGCCATCACGGCTGCCTGCCGGCTCTACCATTCACACCCTGCCCCTGCCTAGGCATGGTTTTCTCGTTGGGCAAAGAATATCAGCGTTAGCAGACTTAGTGTGCCAGTCTGGAAGGAGCCAGGATATACCCGCCTCTCTGGGAGTCCTTGACGGTGCTGGCAATGAATGATATGCATAAGGCCTCTGGACATCATCCCTGCCCCTTGGGGCTCCCTGGAAGGGGGGGAGCAGCAACCCATCTGCAAGTGACGTTTCCCCCTGCCTCTTCCCTCCCTGCCCAATTATTTGGAGAATGAGTGACCCAGGCCTTTGGAATGCTGCCATCTCCCCAGCAGCCCTTCCCAACCAGCTGCCGTGCGTCTTTTCTGCTAGCAAATAATCTGTAGATTCGTTGTGGTTTGGGGGAGGGTTGGGGCAGACCCTACCTACACCCCTCCTCGGTGGCGGCGGCAGTGGAGAAAGATGAGAAGATGATGGTGAGCTGGTGCGTGGCGCAGGGTGGGGGGGGGAAGTGGAGGGACCGGGATAGGGGGAGCTGCCGTGTGCTGCACCCGAGGCTGGCAACTGCTGAATTGAACTAGCCGTCCTTTGTTCTCTTGGGATGTTGTGAACGGAGCCGATCTTTTCAGGGTATGCACATTTCTTTACCTCTCAGCTAACGGCCCTTGAGGTCTCTTCCAACTCTAGGATTCTATGATTCTATGATTCTAACTCTTTTCTTGTCCTATCACTTTCCTCTTCCTCCTTCTTAGCGATGTCATTGTGTTCAGGGTGTGTGGAAAGGCGACCCTTTATCTGCCCCGTGACTGAATCCAACATGGTGGGGAGAGGCAGCTAAAGACTTGAATACAAAGGCTTTTAAAGACCTGATGTTTATCATCCTTGTTCATAGAACCCCTTGCTTGATGAGTACTGTATTCTGGGATTCAATTTAGTCCCAAAGTTGGTTGCAAATGCTTGTCCTTTTTGAGGGGTTTATAGTTTTGAAACTGCTTCGAGCACATTGCTAGTCCATCAGTGCTGTATATGAGCATCTTAAAATAATTTAAAATAAGTAAACAAATTCCTGGGAAACAGCAGCACTTTGTTGTTGTGGACTGTTTTATTCTAACTGTCTCAGTGCCAAATGAGAGGCATGGTACATGCTCTTTTAGATCTTCTTACCATTTCCAGTATCTTTGAAATGAAGACCTTTAGGGGCTTGGAATAGCTTCCCCTTCATTTCAGCAGGAATTATCCCATTGGAGAGTATGCTGTGGATTAAATTGGCTGCTCTCACACCCAGCTGTCAATAACACTCCAAACCCATGTCTTTTCCTTGTCTCTGTACTTCAGGAGCCTTTACAAAGCAAAGTATGTTGGCTTTATACTGCCTCATAATGCTTGAAGCTCCCTCTGGGCAGTTTACGATTGAATTATTCAGGTGTATATTGCCTCCAGGGAGGAGAGGTGGCTCAGCGGGCTAGAGCACTGAAAACTGTCGGCTGCAAAGTCAGCAGCTCAGCGGTTTGAATCCCAGGTGCCACGCTGTTAACCCGAGCTGCTGCCAACCTACCAGTTCGAAAGCATGGAAATGCAAGTAGATAAATAGGTACCTGCCTAGACACCCTAAACACATCCGATCTCACCTGATTTCGGAAGCTAAGCAGGGTCGGCCCTGGTTAGTACTTGGATGAGAGACCTCCAAGGAAGATGCTGTAGGCGCCTGGAGGAGGAACTGGCAAACCACTCCAGTATTCCTGCCAAGAAAACTCCATGGATATGGAGTCACGAAGAGTCGGTCACGACTGTAACGACACAACACACACAAATAGGTACCACTGTAAAAAGCGGAACGTGAACCAGTGTTTCCTTGCAGCCATGCTAGCCACGTGGCCATGGACTTGCACAACACTGGCTCTTCGGTTGGAATATGGAGATGAGCACCGCCCCTAGAGTCGGACACGACTAGCACACAGGTGGGGAGAACCTTTACCTTTATCTTTATATTATCTTTACCAACCTCTAAAGCAATGGTGGTGAATCTTCGGCACTCCAGCTATTTTGTACCACAATTCCCAGAATTCCAGGCCTGTGTTGTCAATGACAAAGGAGTGGGAGTTCTGGTCAAAAACATCTGGAGTGCCAAAGGTTTGCTGCCACCACTGCTCTAAAAGATGGAAAGTTGAGTTAATGTGATTGAACTCAGGTTGTGAGCAGAGTCTTCAATGCATTACTGCAGTTTAACCACTGCTCTGCAAGGCATTTAATACCCCTTGGGCTGTGCTTGGATTTAAATTAAGGGTGGAGCCCCCTTCGCTCTGCCATGTGTACATACATGTGTGCAATGAGAGGGTTTTAAGTTCGGTAGAGATTTCCTAATATCACTGTTCATGGGACTCCCAGCAACGATACAGTACTTACTTCAGAGTGATCAGCTTTTAGGAGGCAGGATTTAAATATAGTTTGCATTAATGCTCCCAGAGGCCCATTGGTTTCATTCCAGTAGACGGTGGCATCCTGTAGGTTGCTTTGTCAAAGAGGTGGTATGTCTCAAGGAAAACCACGGTGTTTTATGGGGAACCTGCAATTTTGTGGCGGGCTGTGCCACTTACCCACACTTCATTTCTTTGCTTGAATGGAGCTGGTTGTTTTCCTGATGTGTTAAGTACCTCCATGGCCTCCTGCTGTGTTTTTCCAGAGTCAAATAAAAGAAGGCAGTTGTGTGTTGCACAGGGATGGGGGGATGGTGTGGGGGGAGGGGGCGTTCTCCTTTGGAAACAAGCATAATCGGTGGGACTGCGAGCTCTCTTTTAGAGAGATGTAGAGTCAGAAGAGTTCGTGGGGGTGTTCACAGTGCTCCTCTGTAACATCCATTTTGAAATAATGCAACTCTCTTAAAAAGTTACTAGCTCTGAAGGAATGACACTCTTCACATGCTCATGAATGCTTTCATCTAAAATGGCCAGCCTCTACTCAAATCCTAATAAGAAACTTTATCAGATTGGGGAGGTAGCGAAGCTTCTCAACTGAATTTGAGTTCAGACTTGGAAAAAAAATGTAAGCCTAAAAACACTTCGTAATGTTTTAGACTACATATAATACACCTTCTGTTTCCTGCGTGCTCAGCTGCCCTGGGGCTTCTTAGATGGCCACCCCGCAAAGCTTTGTGTTGGATTAGATGAAGCTTTCATTCTTACCCTTTTGTGCAGCCTTGGTGCCCTCTTTCCTCCAGATGTGGTCAGGCAATTAGGTGATCAGAAGATTAGACCAAATGTCTAGGGCCGCTGTTCTCAACCTTTTTGGGGGGGAGGGCAGAGTCATAAACACAATAAGAAAGAATTAGAAGTTAAAAATCAGGATTGTAGAAGTCACATAAGAAAACCTTATAAAGTGGTGTGTGAAGAATTCCTTCCAGTCTGTGGCCCCCTTCAAAGGTGCTAGGGCCTTTCCAGGGCCCCCATTAAGAATGGCTGGTCTCCTTATATAGGAGAAAGTTGCTCCAATTCCCATTAAGATTTCCTCTCTTAAAATATGCTTCATAAATAGCCGGGCTGGTAGTTGTTTTCTTGGCTTGGAACTTAACATAGTGTTACAGCTCTCTCTCTCTCTCTCTCTGTGTGTGTGTTTGTGTGTGAATGGATGGATGTATGGAGAGAGAGAAAGAGAGAGAGAGAGAGATGAAAAGGATGACAGATAGAAGGAGCTGAAAACAGACATAGATA
>JAHTLZ010000345.1:514156-564776 GCA_023846285.1 Phrynocephalus versicolor
GGGGGGCTTCTACAAACAAGACAGTGGGTCTGCCCCCAAGGAAATGTGCAGTCTGAAAATCGGAAACTGGGAGTACTGAGGAATGGGTAAGATTTTTTTTAAAAAAAAATAACTTCCAAGTTACACTTATTTCCCACCTGCCCTGTGAAGAACCCAAAGTGTGGTAGCCATGACTTCCCTCCTCATTTTACTTCACCATAACAGCCCTGCAAAGTAGACTGGGCTGATATAAAGACTGTGGATGGTTGTTATTTGCTGTCCAGTCAGAACCGGCTGTTAGGGAGCCTCATGGGGTTTTCAAGGGAAATGGGGTATTTACCAGTTGCACTGCCTCTGAAATCCTCGGAGAGCCAGGCAGTCAGACCCAGGTCTCCAGAGTCTTGCTCTCTCCGCTATTCCTCACTAGGTGTCTTAAGACCGTACAGTACTGTTGGCGTGCCTGGGCTGCCTCTGGCCGAACTTAAGCCAGCCTTTTTGCCTGTCCTTGCTGGAAATGCTCCAAATGCTTGCACTGCTTGTTGGGGGGGGGGGTATTTTGGAAAGGCCTGGAAGGCTGTCCCTCAACCCATTCAGAGGCCTTCCTGTCTCGCTGGCTTCTGTTTCCTTATCTACCCTGGCCTGTTTCCCAACTGGTAGCTCAGGCTAAAGCTGGAAACATCAAGCAGCTATTGTTTTCTGGAGTCTGCCCCCCCCCCGCAATCCCTCACCAGGGTTTTGTAGCAAAAGGCAGGTTGTCTTGCCTAAGAGAAGAGGCCATGTTGGGTGGTGAGGACTGGGGAGGGGAGGGGGAATAAGGACCCGACCTTTGCTTTCATGATGGAAGGTTGAAGGATGCTGTAGTTACTTTATATGCAAGACTAAATGCTCCAGGTATCACCTCTACGGCCTAGCCTTGCATTTGTATTTTGTAATGGCCACTTTTTATTTCAATAGTTAGTTTAGAGGGTGACTAGCCTGATTTTGGAAGCTAAGCAGGGTGGGCCCTGGTTAGTACTTGGATGGGAGACCACCAGGAAATACCAGGTGCTGTAG
Organism: Phrynocephalus versicolor; assembly: GCA_023846285.1. Taxonomy (NCBI): domain Eukaryota; kingdom Metazoa; phylum Chordata; class Lepidosauria; order Squamata; family Agamidae; genus Phrynocephalus; species Phrynocephalus versicolor. The sequence goes on from JAHTLZ010000345.1 coordinate 515,189, forward strand.
GCGCCTGGAGGAGGAACTGGCAAGCCACTCCAATATTCCTGTCAAGAAAACCCCATGGACATGGGGCCATGAAGACTTGGTCACGACTGTAACGACACAACACACACACACACACACACACACACACACACAGTCTTCTCTAGGGCAGCACTTTCTTTGGCTGTCTGGGGAGCTTAGCAAACTGGGAGGGGGGACTCAAGTTAGGGGGCTTGCTTTCAAGTCAGACTTAAGTTCCACCAGTGATTCCACTTGGTCTCAACTCTTTTTTACAATGTGGACTCAACTTGCAAGAAACTCGTTCCAATAGGGACTCAGGCTTGAGGCTTGGGCATTTTCTGCATATCCTTTCGTACCAGTTGATGGCAACCTATAGATGATTTGTGAAGAGACTTTTGCCTTTTTGTTGTGACAGGTCACCATTCTCATATTCCCTGATTATTAGGAGGGGCAGGATCCCTTCTCGATCATCCCAGAGTGCAGGACGCACAACAAGGGGCTGAAGTTAAGAGAGCCCAGCTTTCGGCTGAATATCAGGAAAAACTTCCTAACTGTTAGAGCAGTACGACAGTGGAACCAGTTGCCTTGAGAGGTGGCGAAGGCTCCAGCACTGGAGGAATTCAAGAGAAATTCGGACAACCACCTGGCAGATTCCCTTTGATTTGTATCCCCGTATGGAGCGGGGGGTGGGGGTGGACTAGATGGCCTTGAAGGCTTCTCCCAAATTCACTAGTCGATGGTACTATGATTAGCAATCCTTTCTGGGAGGTCTTGGGACTACAGGCCAATACGCTGGTGGAGGTCTCGTATTCCTCACCCCTGTCTTAGAGGCCTGTTTGTTTTCAAGGGAGGATCCCCTTCCATCTGAGGTTTCCCCCCCCACCCCGTGTTAAAAATTGATGGTGGCATTCCTTTTTGCAAATTTGGTAGTATGCAAGTAGGGCCTTGTCTGGGTCAGATACTGTGACAAGGAATTTTAGTATCCTAGAATCTTAGAGTTGGAAGAGACCTCAAGGGCCATCCAGTCCAACCTCCTGCCATGCAGGAACCCCCATCACAGTATTTCCGACAGATGGCCATCTAGCTTCTGCTTAAAAACCTCCAAAGAAGGAGACTCCACCACCCTCCTTTGTGGTAGCCTATTCAGAGACTAGAATGCGGGGCAATGGTCTCAAACTACAGGAGTAGTGCTGGAAATGTGCACACATGTCTACATATATTCTATACCACTGAACCCCAAATCACTGCATTTTGAGGGTGTGGAATTAGCCTCCTTGAGTGTAAAAGACCTTAGTTCTCAGTGTAGCGAGAAGTCTGGAGATGATAATGGTTGTAGTCCAGACCAACTGGAGAACATCACCTAGGCTCCCTCCAAGTTGTGCAGTACACACACCCCTGGTGTGCCCAGAAGAGGGAGGGGTTGGAAAATCTGCTCTCCCTCCCTCTTCCGGTGTTTTTCCACCCCTGAGCACCTGTTTCGGCCATTTTCCTTCTGGTTGCCATGGAATCTTCCAGGAGGGGAGTGAAGTGGCTTGCACTGACAAGAGCCCTATTGAGCAGGGATGGGGCACGTTGAAGTGCAGTAATACCTTGGTTTACCAGCTTAATCCGTTTCAGAAACATGCTTGTAAACCAAAATACTCTTATATCGAAGCAAATTTCCCCATAAGAAATAATGGAAAGTCAGAGGATTCATTCTAGCATCTCCTAGACCACATACTGTACACACAAAATGCCAAAACTCACAAAAGAAGTGGGCTAGAAGTCCACAGCCACGCCATGGTTTAGGTACCTGGCTGTGGAATCTCCTCTGCTTGGGACTAACAAGTGGATTTTACTCTTTTTTTAAAAAAGTGGCAATAATAAAATGCAATTTTTAGCCATATGCACCCTTAACTAGCTGCCCCATGACTAGAAATGTTTTGAAAAATAAGAAAGGATGCTGAAAACTTATTAAAGAAAAATATAACGGAGAATAAAACTCTAACCTGTACTCCCCTTTGAAAATGTTCCTGGCTGGTGCAAGGAAGACCTCTGTTCCTCTCTCCTCCCCCTGCTTTGGAAACTTGCCTGAGATAGACCATTCCAGACAATCATCCACAATGAAGCAGGGGGAGGGAGAGAGGGAGAGCTACAGCTGGCTCACTTGTGATCATTTGATCTGCTCCAGGCTCATATTGCAAGACCTTGCTCATTGATCAAGGCAACATTGATCAGAAACGGTTGCTTGTCTTGCAAATCACTTGTAAACAAAGGTATTACTGTACCTGAAGCACATGGTATCTGTGATCAATCTAGTTCTCATTGCATTGAGTCAAGATAAGCAGTCTTGCACTGTTGCATCCCCCTCTAAACTGTAAATTAAATGCAGCAATGGAGGAGAGTATCCATGTAGTGAAGGGTTTGCATTTGTTTACCTAAATTGCACAGAAGCAGTTTTTCTGTTCAGCCTTACCCTCCTCAAGTTGTTGTTTTTCCCCCCTCCAGCAGTTTGTCTGCCTAGCCATCAGCATCTTTTCCTCCGAGGAAAAAGCTAATTTGTCCAAGCAGGAGGTGCTTTTAAGCTAGACCACTGTAATTTACTCTTACGTGGGGCTCCCCTTGACAACTGTTAGGGACCCTTTGCTCATGTCACCTCCAGTAGCCCAGCTGTATATCTCCTTCTTTGAATTAATAATAATTATTTTTAAGCTGCCTTTCTCCCCAAAGGGACCCAAGGCGGAATAATAATAACTTTAATTTAATACTTTAATAATTACGTTTAGTAATTTCCAGTCTGCTTCTGTTCAGAGCGCTGAATACTGGGACCAAGATAGCTGAAAGATTATAATCTCTTCCACGAGCCTGCCTAGAATTTGAGATCCTCAGTCAAGGGCCTGTTGGATGTCTCATCCCCGGCAGAAGCGAAGTCAGTGAATACACAATGGGGAACTTGTGTGCTGCAGGAGAGGGTTCTACCAAGGGAAGATAATGGCCAAGGGGTGCCCCCATCCACCGCTCTGCCCTGTGAAGCTGTCACTCCCCTCTGCTTAATGACAAAGTTGTCTCAAGGTGTGCATTTTAGAGTGTTGTGGGGGGGGAATGAAAGGGGTTGGAGAAAAATTAGCCCTCAAAATCAAAAGGGCTTTTAAAAGAGAGGACGGAATAATAGTCAATTGCAAAACAATGAACCACCCCACCCCTCTTTGTCTAAGCAAGGTCACTGTGCCACAACAGTCCTGACCCGGTGAACATGTTTATGTTGCAATGTGTAACTAGGGATGTGGGGTTTTCGCATCCTGTGGTATTATAGGGCCTGCAAGACCTACCTCTGTAATTACACAGCTTTTTGTTCTAGGACCTTGGTGTTACAATACAATAGAGTGCCTGGTTACAGTATCCACTAGGATTACAGTATCCACTAGGTTACAGTATCCAAAAAAATTGTTGAAACACCCCTGTTCATGTTATCGTATTAGTGGCAGCCTGCCAGATTATGCATTACGGACAGACTTCAGGAACAATAAACCTATCTTATTGTTAAATGTTTCTTGGTGTACCAGACCCTCTGACTGCCAAGCCCCGCAGGAAGGATTGTTGATAGCTGGTGAAGAGGAGGAGAATGGTACATGCAAAGAAGGGAAGGATCTACCAGAGTGGCCCCTTCTTTCCCTGTGAAAGAAAGGAGAATCTCCTTCCCGGAGTGTAGAGGCAGCAGGATGCAAAAGGAAGGGTAGAGCACTGGAATCCTTTGCCACATTTAGAATGCCTTAAGCATGTAAATGCAAGGAGATAAATAAGTACCGCCATTAAAAGCAGGAAGGTAAAACAGTGTTTCCTTGCAGCCATGCCGGCCACGTGGCCGTGGACTTGCCTAACACCAGCTCTTCGGCTTGAATACGGAGATGAGCACCGCCCCTAGAGTCGGACACGACTAGCACGCATGTGCGGGTGGGGGGATCTTTACCTTTTTAAAAAACTCACAGCAGTTTCACAATCTGCACAGAAATTGCTGCCCCCAAATGAGCGCTGAGGTGGGAAAGATTTTCGAGAAACTCCCTTTTTGCATGACAGTCTGTAGCAGATGGCCGGCCATTGAGAAAAGGACAGGGTGCCAGGAGGATTCAAAAGAACTGTGAATCTTTCTGGAAGTCAAGTTATCATGGCAACTGGACTTTTTTTCCTTGAGAGATTGAAACGTTTCACTACTCATCCAAACAGCTTCATCAGTCTGACAGATGAAGCTGTTTGGATGGGCAGCAAAATGTTTCAATCTCTCAAGAAAAAAGTCCAGTTGCCATGATTCAGCTTCCAGTTAAACTCACCTGGATGACTGAGAATCTTCACAAACAAATGGTGGATATAGCATTGTTTCTTCAGTCTCCAGCTGTTGGCTGGCCTGGAACCAAACGGACATTAATCCAAAAGTGGCCACGGCCCACATTTGTGGAGAGTATTCTGCAGCATTCTGAGAACAAAGGAGCAAAAGCCATTGGTGGTAACAGCCTCATGGCACAGTGGTGAAACAGCTGTACTGCAGCTAAAACTGTGCTCAGGACCTGGGATTCAATCCCAGATTCAAGGTTCACTCAGGCTACCCAGCTTGCTGCTGCTGCTGCTGCTGCTGGTGGTTGTGGGAATGTGTAGCCTGCATAATTAAATTGTAAACTGCCCAGAGAGTGCTTTAAGCACACCAAGTGCCCAAACAGCGATTCAAAACCCACTACATTTTCCCAAAGTGCCAATACAGCAATTTAACCTGAATACAGGTAGCTGTGAAGGGATGATGTCAGGTGCCCACAGATAGGGCTCCAAGTGCCACCTTTGGCACCTGTGCCATAGGTTAGCCAACACTGATATAAGCAGTTGAAATCTGTTTAGCTGCATCTGTGGCAATGTTTAAGTGTCCTTTGAAGACCTGGTTCTACTGTGGGGCTTTTGGCACTGCTGCAAGTTACACCTGCCTGGCATCCTATTATGATTTGTTTGCTCTATGTGGCTCTTATGTTTACTTAATATATGTAAAATGTCATTTTTATCTTGTTGTTTTAACTTTCCATGTACACTGTCTGCAGTTGTTCTCTGAATTAAACTTGGTGGTATTACTATAAATAAATAAATACCCCCGGTTTAGGGCCTGGCCAATCCGAGACAGGCCAGAATAAGAGACATCTCCCCCCCCCCCCGTGATAGCCATGTGCAACCAACCCCCCCCCACAAGAGATTGTTTGTGGGTTCTTCTGTGTCCCTCCAAAATTTCAAAACGTTAGCTTAAAATGGCCACCACTCTATGTTGAAAATGCTCAGGTTGCGAACCTTAGACACTCATGCTTTAGTGGTAGAAAGGAAAGTTCATGTGTGTTTATCTTTCCGTCTTCCCCAAAAGAAGTGTGATGTAAAATCTGGAAGCCGGTGAGCTCTTTCCCAAAGAAAGACAGATGCAGTGAAATGTGGCTGGTGGCAATGAAAGATGCTTTTGTTACATCTTTAATTAAAGATGTCATCCCTCCCCCCCCTACACACACACACCATGTGTACATCTTGGGGGAACCAACAAAGCAAACACCATCTGTTGAACCAGCCTGATTCTGAGTGGCTTTGCAAAGCGTATTTATGGAGGTATTGATATATACCACCCAACTGGCCGTATTCCAATAATAAGACGACGTGCAAATGTCAACATGAAAACAATAATAGTTTTACAGTGAAAAGAAGGAAATCGCCCCAGACTGTGACAAAATGTTAAATTGTTAAAATGCTGGAAAATTAAGGGCAAGTAAATAAAACAAAACAAGCAAAGTCAACTATTGGCTGTACTTCTGGCATGGCAGCTCTCCCTCGATCCGGCATTCTAGAGGAAGGTGCTATGTTGTTTGAGGGTAACAAGAGGCATCTCCCTTGGCTTGAAATTTCGTGGCACGAAATCACTCGGGCTGCAGGGAAATCAACCCTCCTGGCTCAGCAGGGTTTAAGCCTAAGAGGCTTCCAGCTGCTTGCCCCCGTTTAAAGCAGATTATAAAAATCAGAATCATTGGGGGAAGCGACAAAAGAGGAGTCTCTCTCAATCTCTCTCTCTCTCTCTCTCTCTCTCTCTCTCCTCCAAACCTAAATCTCTACCATTTCCCTAAAAATCCATGTCTTGAGGTCTTCAGCAACTGTGGCATTTGTTTTCCTTGAAGACATCTTTTCTCTCTCTGGTGAACTTTCATGAATGTGTTGGGCTACAGCTTTCCCATTCCTATCTAAGTCGCGACTTGTTCCCTAGATGGGCAGGGTATACATTTAAATAAATAAATAATGGGAGAGAGAGAGAGAGAGAGAGAGAGAGAGAGAGAGGAGGGGGAGGAGGAGGAGGAGAAGTTGTTGTTGTTGCTACTGCTGCTGCTGGTTCCAAGACAGCATTGGTCTGCCTTTGCCCATTGTTTCCTTTTTCTAGCTGGGTGGGGCTGCTGAGTTGTTACTCTATTTCTCCAGGGTTCCCAAGCAATTCTAAGCAATTCCAAGGGGGACATAGGTGACTGGTTGGGCAGAGTTGTCATTGACCTCTTCTAAGAGTATTCCTTATCGAGAAATACAAATGTTTATCAGCATTCAAATTCCAAGCCCTTAGTTAAATCTACGTAAGTGCAAAAGTGGGTCTTTTACAGGACCCCTACGATCCGCTGGCCACTTAAACTCGGACCAGAGATCTTGGGGGTTCGTTGCTCTTCCTGCGTCCCCACCCCTCTGCACTTCCTTGCTCCTGTCTGCGTGAGGGGAGGGAGAAAAAAAGAGAGGAAAAAATGCAGGCTCACCTCCGAAGCTGCCCGGAGCACCCCCGTTGTTGTCCTGATTCCTTCTCTTCTGTTTGTTTTTTTTGTCTCCCGGCCCATCTCTTAAAGGGGCGGGAGGCAAAAAAAACCAAACAGAAGCGAGGAGAGCCCCGTACTCAACAGATTAAATCGGGACCTGGGGATTTTTCACCCTCCTAGAGCAGGTACAAGGAAAGTGCGCTGGGACGTGCTTAGGTGGGCGTGGTCGCACTTAATTTCCTGCAAACTCCGGAGCTGTTGGGGAAACAATTGTAAGCTCCGGAGCTAGCAGCCATTTGCTGCGGAGTTTAGGGGTCGTGTACAAATATTGACCTGGAAGTGAATACGCGTTTTATGTGCCATCAATTTGGCTCTGTCTTAGAGCAACCCTGTTAGGATTTTCAAGATAAGTAAGATATATAAGGAGTGCTTTTACCAGTTCCGATTCCCCCAATCCAAGTCAGTAAATAGGCAGCAGTTCTTTAGTTGCAGATTGACTTCCTTCCTCATCACGTGCCAGTGGCTTGACTCAGCAGGTGACTAGAAATTTGATCAGGGACTTGTTAGTGGTTATTTACTCCTCCGAGCCAAGCCATTACACTTCTGCAGGCATAAATATTCATTTGGATTCCATCCCTTGTCTGAAAGATCCAAACGTCTGGAGGTAGGGATAGTACATTTCAGAGAGAGAAAGTGAGGCACAGGAGCTGTTACAGTGGCAAGGAATCCAGAGTTATGAATGCCGGGGAGGAGAGATTGGCTTCCCTCCATGTACCTGTGGTTTGTCTCGCCCTGAGTTTTCGGGAGTAGGGATGAAAAACATTCTTCCTCCTCCTTTGTTCTCAACAACAAGGAATGGTTTTGTTCTTTTCCTTGTGAATGAAGTCGGTGAGGTTGGATGGATATTTAGATCTTTTTTTGGAGGGAGTTTGGAAATCTTATGGTTGTGTTGTGCTTGCTCCAGATGCAGGGCAATGATCTCAAACCACAGGAAAAGCGATTGATTCCATTTGAACATTAGGAAGAACTTCCTGACGGTTAGAGCTGTTCGACAGTGGAATATCTTGCCACAAAGGAGGGTGGTGGAGTCTCCTTCTTTGGAGGTTCTTAAGCAGAGGCTGGATGGCCATCTGTTGGAAATATTGTGATGGGGTTTCTGCAGGACAGGGGGTTGGACTGGATGGCCCTTGAGGTCTCTTCGAACTCTATGATTCTATAATGATGGCTGTGAGGAGGCGATGTCACCTGCCCACAGAGAGACCTCCGCATGCCACCTTTGGCTCCCATGCCATAGATTCACCAAAAACTGGTCTATGTTTATTTTTAACTTCACTTCATCACCCTATATTTCACAGAAACATCAAGTGCCAGGTTAGCTGGTGCATTGTAGCCACTCAGTCAAGGATTGTGAGGCCCTTGGCCCATTGCCAACCGGAGCCTTTCGCAGAGAACCATGCCGGCATCAGCATGGCTGGTTATGGTTAATACCATAAATATGCCAGTGGGATCTGCTTCTTCTTGACCCCCTCAGTGGTATCAAGATTAGTTTTTCACAGATAGGTAAACCGCCTCCTGCCTCCTCCCACCACCCGCCGAACAGGGATTAGGAATCATCAGAGAGGGGAGAACAGGAAATTCCTACATATTTGATAGAGGTCTGCTGTAAGTGAGTATGATGCTTTGTGCAGAAATGCCCACGTTGTGCATCATTTTAATTTCCTTCCACATTGCGCAAGTATTGCAATCAGACAAATTGCCCCATATTAGAAGAATCGCTGCTGTATTTAAGAACGTGAAGCGCAAGATAGGTTGTTTTAGTCTTTGTTCGCCCATCCTTCTATGATTGACATTCATCTTTCTGTGTGTCCTTTGCATTTCAGAGGCAATGGACATTAGCAATATTTCATGAACATGCACTGAAGGGGGAAGGAGCGCTTTGTCCTCTTCTTAGCTGCAGGGGAAGGTATCTTGGTTTAAAAATCCTCATCATGTTGAGATAATACAAATCAAGGAGGATTAGAAATTTAGCAAGGATTCTTTCCATCCCTAGTTTATCGCAAACTTATGATTTTATGAGTTTATGCAATTTATATCTTACCTTTTCTCCACTTCTCACGGCAAAATAAATGGCACCCATCCTACTCATTTTATTCTCACAACTCCTGTGAGGTAGGTCAGGATGAAGGGCTACGACTGACATAAGATTGCGCAGGGAGTTTCAGAGCTTAGAGAAGGTTTGAATCAGGGTTTCTTGAGCTTAGCGGTGCAGTGGTTAAATGCCTGTACGGCAGGTTAAACTGTGCTCATGGCCTGGGGTTCAATCCCTGGTAGCCGGCTTCCATCCTTCCGAGGTCGGTAAATTGAGTACCAAGCTCGCTGGGGGGAGGGGGAAAATGTGTAGCCTGCATAATTAAACTGTAAACTGCCCAGAGACTACTTGAAGTGGTATGGGCAGTATATAAGCACAACACTTTGCTTTTAGTCCTGTACTCTAACCATTGTGACCCACTGCCTCTCAAATAGACGGTCAGCTGCCCTTTACTGCTGATAAAGGAAACGGTTTGTAGTGCCACGCAGTATCCAATCTAGCAGTGAAACAAGTCGGTTTCCAAATAACCTTTGCTATTGGAAAACGTACTTTGTGGGTCCTTGGCAATCCGCTGACTTGCAAGGCTCTCTCTTTTTGAAATGTGTGGCGGAGTTTTCACATACAGAAAGGTTTTACAAGTACTGTACCTTGCATCTTTCTGACTTAGCATCATAGAATCATAGAATCACACAGTTGAAAGAGACCTCAAGGGCCATCCAGTCCAACCCCCTGCTATGCAGGAACCCCCGTCACAGTATTTCCGACAGATGGCCATCCAGCCTCTGCTTAAAAGCCTCCACAGAAGGAGTCTCCACCACCCTCCTTTGTGGCAGCATATTCCACTGCCGGACAGCTCTAACTGTCATGAAGTTCTTCCTAATGTTCAAATGGAATCTCTTTTCCTGTAGTTTGAAACCATTGTCCCACGTCCTAGTCTCTGAAGCCATGGAAAACAAACCTGTTCCCTCTTCAGTATGACATCCTTTCAAATATTTAAACACAGGTTTCATATCCCCTCTCAGTCTTCTTTTTGAGAGAGTCATTCCTAAAACAGCTTCTGTCAGCTTGAGCCTGAGACTTGATGGTATTAAAGGGAGCCGTGAGGATAGGGGAGTGGGTGGGCTTGCTTGTTTTTGTTTCTATATTTTTAGATTTTTCTAGGCAGCTTCCTGTTAGGTTGCTGACGCCGTTGCTCCCGCTTTTGTCCTGGCCCTGGCCCAAGGAGCACAAAATAACATATTTGTCTTGCTTAACTCTCTCCTGCTGCTGCGCCCGGAGACCCCGGAGTTTGTCTCTGCCGAGAAGGGCAGACAGGCTCACTCCTCTCAGGACAGAGGTCTTGCTGCCTTGCAACAGAGAACAAAGGCGTCCTTTGTCCCTCGGCCTGGCCTGGGCTGACAGAGAGGCCACAATCATTGGCCTATTTCCTGCAACAGACAAACCTTCTGTCATCTTTGGAGTCAAGCAGGCCGCATTGAAGATGGTTGAGATCCTGCACCCTCCTATCCCCGGTTTGCCTGTTTTAATGCTCTGATCATTGGGTAGGAATACCGAGCTCATGTCCCCATCACTGAGCAGGCAAGCAGAAGGTACGCTGATCCCATGGAGGCCAGTTTGCAAATAAAAGCCACATAGTTTGAAAGCAAAGCAAAACGCGTTCTTCTTATAGAATCATAGAATCATAGAGTTGGAAGAGACCTCAAGGGCCATCTAGTCCAACCCCCTGCCATCCCATAGTATTAAAAGCACTCTCTGGACGGTTATGCCGGCTACACATTCCCCCTCCCCACCCCCAGCAAGCTGGGTACTCATTTTACCGACCTCAGAAGGATGGAAGGCTGAGTCAGCCATGAGGCAGCTACCTGGGATTGAACCCCAGGCTGTGAGCACAGTTTTAGCGGCATTGCAGCCATTTAACCACTGTGCCACGAGGCTCCTGACACTGTCTTGGTCGTCTTGATCTGCAGACCAGGGCCGGGTCTGCCCGTATCCCAGTCTGGCAAGTGCCTGCTAGCCTCTTAAGGCACTTGATAATCCCCAAGTTGACAAGCTGCAGTACCACATGCAGCCAGAGGCATGGGTGGCACCCAAGAGTAGCAGAGAGCAAGCCAGATGCTGTGACTGGAGGACGAGGAGACGGGATGGATGCCATATCGGCCAACTGGTGCCAATTATGTGCTGTACCTCCCCATGTCTTGCAGGGAGAATGTTTTGATCCTCTACCTTCTTCTGGCCCACAGCTGAAATCCTAAACTGACTTCTGGATTTCCCCTTTTTCCTTTGTTTCGCTCAAGATCCACACTTGAAGTACTGAGCACAATTCACCTTTAGCTTCATCCCATCACACTAGGCTTCACACACCCCCTTCTTGGACAGATCCTCTCCATTCATTCCAAGGCTCCCTTTCTTCCCTCTGGACACTCTTCTCCCTCTCACATAACACAAGAGCTAGGGGACATCCACACAAATTGAGGGTTGGGAGAGTGAGAACAGACAAAATAAAACATTTTTTTAACCCAGCATGTTGTTAATCTGTGGAACTCCCTGGCACAGGATGTGGCATCTGGCCTGGGTGCCTTCAAAAGGGGATTGGACAGATTCCTGGAGGTAAAGTCCATCACAGGTTGCAAACCATGATGGAGATGTGTCATTTCCAGGCTTAAAAAACAAGGTACTTCAAGGGCCAGATGCAGGGGAGTGGTATCAGGAGACAGATATCTAGTCTCGTGCACTCCCAGAGGCATTTGGTGGGGCCACTGTGAGATACAGGAAGCTGGACTACATGGGCCTTTGGCCTGAGCCAGCAGAGCTCTTCTTATGTTCTTATGCCGTAGCCTCAGGTGACTTATTAATCCATCTGATTATCAGTGGCACCATACGGACAGTTCTGATGTTTTCTACCGCCGCAAAACTGTTTTTTAAAAAAATTATTGTGGCATCAAGGAAACTACGCAAGTCGCCAGTGAGGTGACCATAACAGCCAGCAGTTTCCTAATGCTGTTCCAAGAAACCCTGAGGTTCTTTGGAAGAGGATCAAGTCTTCGTCAAGTGATTGATCTGCACTTGGTCAACTTCCTTCCATTGAAGAATGGCACCAGTGTTCTGGAGAACCTCCTTGTGTTTCACACACGCCTCTGAAACACAATGCTGACCCATTGGCTGCGGGGAAGTTCCCCCTAAACAAAAGGAGGTGTGATTTTGAAACCCCCCTAGGTGGAGCAGGAACCTGAAACTCCGTTTTACCCAGGTCTCCAAAGCTAATTTTAAATGCAAGAGGGGAGGACAACTCTGCTCCTTTGGAAGGATCAAGCCCACGACCCTATTGCCCTGGACGTGTACGGTCAGTGGGACCTTTGAAGCCGAACCTCTTGTTCCCAATTGGCAATTACGTCCTGTCGAGGTTGCTTTATTTATTTATTGAAAATCTTTTTTTGCCTAGCTTTTCTCCTTGGAAAGGACCTAAGGCAGCTTTCAATGTTGAAAGGACAAGAGATGAAGTTGGAGACAATTAAGAAACAGTTGTTAACGCATTTAAACATGTTTAAAGTTTTGTGAGTCAGTTAAGGAATGGTTTGGCCATCGGTGCCACCGTCTCAAAAGGACCTTCAGTATTCAGGAAGGATCCCCTGGGTTCCTAGTCTAAAATGCCGTCCATTACGCCCCACATTGTTAGGAAGCAACAGCTGGATAGAGTACAACCATTTCATATACCTCTACAGTGGTACCCCAGTTTACAAACTTAATCCAGTCTCCGGGACATTTCTTATTACGAAAATTTTGCAGACCAAAGCACGGTCTCCCATAGGAATGACTTGAAAACCAGTTAATCCATTCCGGTGGTCAGAAAAAACAGTCAGACCCCCCCCCCCACACACACACAATGCATAACACACAGTAAAGGCCACGCAAACGACAAACTCAGTTCCTTACCTTTCCACTGCTTGTGAAATGCACCAAAAAGTCCAAAAATGCTGCAAAAAATGTCCAGAATGACTCCAAAACTCGATGGAAAAAACACACGCTCCAATAACTTCCACACCTCCATACTCAACACCACACGCTACCCACAAACTATGGGGGTCTCAGTGCATCCTGGATACACTTTTTTCACAGTGCCTTATTGGGGGGGGACCATATACCTGGGTATTCCATTGAAAAATTTATTAAACCAATGCCACATTGTATTTCCTATGGATTTCCTTTTGTAAACTGAATTTTTCACAAACCGAGGCGTACATAAACCAGGGCAACACTATATTGATTTCAAAATCATGTTGCAACTCTCAATGACAGGACTCCTCTGTCTTTTTGAGACACAAGCTCTGTCCTAGCTTCTCTGCTTAGCTGCAAATATATGCAAAACAGTGCTTCTTTTCTCCGCATGCCTGTTTCACTATCTGTGATGGAGACAAAGTTCATCACAGTTTACAAACCATGGAGATGTTTCATCTCCAGGCTTAAAACCAGGGTACTTCAAGGGCCAGGTGCAGGGGAGTGGTATCAGGAGACAGATATCTAGTATTATGCGCTCCCATAGGCATTTGGTGGGGCCACTGTGAGATACAGGAAGCTGGACTAAATGGGCCTTTGGCCTGATCCATCAGGGCTCTTCTTATGTTCTTATGTTCTGATGTCTAACTCAGGCTCATCAGGCAAAGCCCGAAAAATAGAAATCAAATTGAAAGAAGAAAAATCCCTCACAACACCTTCAAGACTCACTTTTATATTTTCACGTGAGCTTTTGTGGTCAAGTCCGCTTCTTCAGACATATGGAGCAAAATGCACTTTATTCCATAGGTCTGAATCATAGAATCGTGTTAGGGTCAAAGGGAGCTCGAAGGTCTTCTAGTCCAACCCCTTGCCCAAGGCAGGAGACCTCATAACATCCAGTCAGATGGCTGTCCAATCTTCTTCTTGAAAATCCCCAGCAATGGGGCACCCACAACATCGGGGTGCAAGCTGTTCCCGTTTAATGGTTGTCACTGAAGATGTGGAGTTGTCCGCGAAAGCTCACATTAGAATAAAAGACTCTTTAAAGAGTCTCAGGTTTTTCTCTTTTTTATTTTATTTTATTTTTATTTTCCTTTGAGTTTTGCTTGATATGCATACTCAGACTAACGCAGCAAGCTCTTCTAAAGCTATAGAGGAGACATCTGACACTAGAACAGCTTATTAGTAAAAAAAAAATAAATAGCTGGGCCTCTTGATTGCATTATTGTTCAGACTTTGGCAACAGGAAGTCCCTGGCTCACTTCCTCTTTCTCAAGGGAGGCTGCTGTGACAACTCTTTTGCTTTATTGTGTCTTAATCCAGTCACAGGGTCTGCAGATGCTTAACCCTTTCAGTGTCTGTTGGGCAGTGTTTGTGTCAACTTGCAACTGGAAATGGAGCAGAATTTTGATGGAGTTAATATTGCAATAGAAGTATATGCATCACATTGCCTAACCTCCTGGCAAGCCACATCTAGTCATGTTTGAACTTTTCGGCACTTGCTTTGACTAAGTGGATATTGTCCACGAAAGCTTACATTTTTTATTTTTATTAGCGGCCTATAAAGATATTGCCTACAGCAGCAGCAGCGAACTTATGGCATGGCTGCCAAAGGTGGCACTCGGAGCCCTTTCTGTGGGCACCCGACATCACTCCTTCACAGCCACCTGTATTCAGGTTAAACTGCTGTATTGGCACTTGGCAGATAATTAGTGGCTTTTGAATTGCAGTTTGGGCACTCGGTCTGTAAAACGTTCACCATCACTGGCCTATAGTCTATTCCAGTGGTAGTGAAACTTTGGCACACCAGATGTTTTAGATCAGAAATCTCAGAATTCCGAGCCTAGATTGCCAATGACAAAGGACTGTGGTAGCTGTGGTCCAAAACATCTGGAGTGCCAAAGGTACACCACCACTGGCCCTAGTCTTACATTTCCTAAGAGTTTTTGTGAGGCTAAGTGCAAAGTTGCATGCTGCACAGCTTACTGTGTGTTTTGAAAAAAGTAAAAAAGCCTCACACATATTGCATGCAAATTTCCAAGTGGGGAAACTATTTCTCTCACACACATACACAATGTGGGACATACAAGATATGTTGTAAGACTGGAGGTGGAATTTGGACAAACATAACAAAACTGACAGCTTTTCAAATTCTCGTGTAAAACAATTCCAAGGTGTAGCATCTTGGTTTTGAGGAAAGGATTTAAGAGTGCTTCTATCTTCTAGGCCAGGGCTGTCCAACTTTGATCAGGCCAAGGTCTACTTTTTCTGGCCCAAAGTGCCTGAGGTGTACTACACAAATACCTCTACTTACGAATGTTATCCATTCCAAGCACATGCTCGTAAGTAAAAAAATTTGTAATTAGAGCAGCGGTTTCCCATAGGAATGCATTGAAATCCATTCCCTCCAGAATGGATTTATTGATTTTCCATGCATTCCTATGGGAAGGCTGATCATGCACACACTTCCTTTGCACCCGATCCATCAACTGGCCAGTGTGGGGGGAGCAGGGGACCGCACCATGGCCCTTGAATTGCCCTGCTCAGCTGAGACAATGGGCTGGCAGACCCAGAACTTTGCTGGGGCAGTGGTGGTCCTTGAAGTGAGGGAGAGAGGGGTGGAGAACTTATCCCCTCACTTTTAATAGGTGGTTGGCAGTCTACTTTTGAACCCTTTGCAGGCTACCAGTAGCCCGCAGTCTACCTGTTGTGTGGGCCTGTTCTAGGCCATTGTTGGTGAACTTATGGCACGGGTGCCAAAGGTGGTGCTCGGAGGCCTTCCTGTGGGCCCCTGGCCTCGCCCTTTCACAGCCACCTGCATTCAGGTTAAATGGCTGGGTTGGCACTTGGTGAAAAAAATAGCGGGTTTTGAATCTCAGTTTGAGCATTCGGTCTCTAAAAAGTTCGCCATCACTGGTCTAGGCTGATCCTTCTCAGTTTAAGATCTGACTGCATCACTCAATCATGTTGTGGTCCATTGCGGACACCCATACTTGGATACCAGCAAACTGGAAAGAGGTTCCGAAGAGGGCCATAAGGTTGATCAGGGGACTGGAAACCAAACCGTACAAGGAAAGATGAGAAGAACTGGGCAAGTTTAGCCGTAAGAAAAGATTGAGGGGAGATAGGACAGCACTCTTCCATTACTTGAAAGGTCGTCCTGCAGAGGAGAGGCAGAATATTTTCTCGATTTTCCCAGAGTGCAGGACGTGTAATAATGGGCTCATACTACAGGGAGCAAGATTTAGTCTGAATTTGGAGAAAAAATTCTTAACTGCTACAGCAGAACAACAATGGAGCTAATGACCTTGGGAAGTGCTGAGTGTTCCATCCCTAGCAACATTTGAGAGAAAATTAGGCAACCTTTTGACAGATCTGCTTTGATTTAGATCAGTGGTCCCCAACTGGTTGTCGGGACCCCATTGGGGGTCGAACGACCATTTCACAGGGGGTCGCCATGAGCCAGTGAAGAAAAAGGCACAAATGGCTTGGGTCTGGAGGGAGAGGGGGAGGAAGGCGGAAAGAGTAGTTACAGCCTGATTGGTTGCAGGGGATGTCCATCAATAGCACCGGAGGCTGCAATTGGCTCAGGGTGCCTGTAGTGTATAAGGAAGTTCTCTATGGCACCTGCGGCACTGGCCTGCCAAAGGTGGCTTGTAGCCTCTTTCAAGCAGGGCGAGGGATCACTACTGTATTAAAGTGTCAGGCACTGTATTAAAGGGTCGCAGCATTAGGAAGGTTGGGAACCACTGATTTAGAACCCTGCAACTGAGCAGGGGGTTGGACTCAGTGGCCTTATAAACCTGTTTCAAATCTATGATTCTATGATTTCTTTTGGTGTCTTTGCAACCCTGCATGCTGCCTCTAGTAAAGTGTGGCCATGAGCAACCTTTATGGGCTTGGAAGAGACTCTCTATTCAGCGCTAACCAGTAGTTCTCTCCTGCCTCTGAGTTCAAAGAGAGTCCTGCCTTACTGCTCAGTGCCTTCCCTCTCTCTAGAGCAGTGGTTCCTGGACTGCAACTCCCAGAAATCCCTACCAGCACAGCAAGTGGTGGAGGCTTCTGGGAGTTGAGGTCCAGGAGCATCTGGGGACCCACAGGTTGAGAACCACTGCTCTAGAGTCTGTCGTACTCTGGTGTTGGAAACCGGCATCTTTGTCAGTTTTCTATTAGACCTGTTCAACTGTTAAGTGATTAAATCACGTTTATTCCTTCTCTACTAATGACATAGAATGAGTTATTGAAACTGTAAGTGCCAGTTAATGAGAAAATGGGTGTTGCACTCCGTCGGACGTGAAACTGTTCTGCTCTGCGACTCCTCTCTGCACTTCTGCTGGGCAGCTAGAGAAATTTAACCAAAATATTTAAAACTTGGCAAGAGTTTCAACGTTCCTGAACCAGACTCATGACACACACACACCCTGGAATTAAAGCTTGTAACAGCCAAAAAAGTCCTAAAAATAAGTTTGCTGTCATTTTATGTCAGGTCTGAACAAGCAGAGACCTTCATACTAGTTGCCAGGGAGGACGCCTGGGGCTGTCAGCACAGTCTCCCGCCCACTCTGAGCTCATGCATGATACAAACTCTTCCCTCAATAAGAAGGAAGGAGCAGGATGTGGCATTGCTATAAAGAAGACAACTGTTTTGTGCTTTCAGAACAAAGGAAAGGAAATCAAGCCAGGAGGCCCTGCTCTTTGTTTCCCTAATGATGACCACTTCTGGTCTTCATTGTTCTCCAACTTTTGGTGTCCTGGGTCAAGCCCCAGTTGTTCCCATCCTCCTTGCAGCTCAACGTCCTGCCAGTCCCAGGGAGGTGATGTTGTGCACCATCCCTTCCTTTCTGTTGCCAAAGGGACCCCTGAAGCTCAGCACGGGTACCACCCGGGGGTTGGGTTGAGGTGGGATAGAGCTCGGCTTGGGAAATTCCCCTGCGATGGTGCCACAGCCGCTAGCATGACCTTGGGAAGTGGATCTCAGAAGAGTCCTCTCCCCTCAACCCTGCTCCACGACGGGCATGACTGTGCTCCAGTCTTGCCAGCGAAGCGCTGCACAGCCAGGCACATGTGATGGGGGTGGTGGTGGTGGTGGTGGAATTTCTCCGTCAGATCCATGGTTGTCATGGTTATTGGAAGCAGAGAGGTACAGGAGAAGACGAACTGCATGGGTGATGGGTGTCTTCTTTTTTTAATCCCCCCCCTTCCTTCCACCTCCTCAACCACCTCCTCGTCTTTGCTCCTCAATCTGGGCTTTCTAGTGTGCATTGAACGACACTGGGTGCTTTTCCCCCCTGCGTCCGCTCTCGCTCGAGGTGTGAGCGGTCAAAGATTGTTGTCAAGGAGGGGTTTGGGTAGTTCGGTAGCCCCCCCACCACCACAGCGCATCATGAGTTACCCCACGGTTTACGAGAGGCAGCTGAAGCTTGGCGTTTCGAGGACCCGTCGGGATCCCGCCAATGCCGGGATGAACTGGCAAGAACGGCAGCCGAGCCGGAGAGGGAATGTGGCCAAGGTTTGTGGAGGGACCGAGGCTGGCGAAACCACCCGTGTTTGGTGCGATTTCTGTGTGAAGGAGGCGGAGGGAATGGTGTGACTCGTGGACTCTGAAGCTGGTCGGGAGGAACTTGTGGCTGATGACTTTTTTCACTGGAGGTCATCTGGTCAAGGGTTCGTCTCATGCTTTAGCCCGGGTTGGTGGTCGTGTTTGTAGATCAGCTTGCCTAGTGGTCATTTGGACTAGGCGCTCCTTTGGAGTCCAAGCTCTGCTTCCAGTGTGCCAGTGTTCTAGATGGTTGATCTTTGCATGCTTTTCTGGAGGTGTGTGGGGGTGGTGTTGCTGCTGCTGCTGCAGAGGAGCTTGACACCGAGGTAGCGATGGAAGTTCCTATCTTTTAGCACTGAGTTGAAACAGGTGAAATTGTGGTTTCTAATCACTTTGCACTACATCTCTGAATGGATTGGGTGATTTTCTTATCAGAGAACAAGCAAAAGGCAAACAGGTTCCGGGTTTGTGGACGCATGGCTACTAGGAGATCCTTAAAACAAAAATTGCTTCTCTTCAGGAGATGATAGAAGCATGTCGGGGTGGAGGGAAGAGGCATTGGTGAGGGATTTAGGTGTGCAGTGTACCTGAAGTAAACTGGGATAAGTGCCCGAAATAGAATAAATAGGACATTCTCTGGACTCGCATATGGGGGGAACGGACATTGGAACCAATTGCTTTGTGTGATAAAAACTCCAACCCCGATGGCATTCAAGCGAAAATTGGGCAACCATCCGCCAGATGGGCTATGATTTGGAGTCCAGCATTGAATGGGAGGTTGGACTCAGTGCCCTTACAGATGCATTTCTGGTTGGAACTGGTTACATTTTTGTTCCAGTTTTGGATGCTGCAGGACTTGGATTTTTGGGAAAGGGGATAGTACAGGATATTTTTATTTTGACACATTGGTATTGGAGTTTCTGTGCACTGTTGTGATCCTGCCCCCCTCACCGGGTGCCACATCCCCCAGTTTTCTGGATCTGAATATGTACTCTATTTGAAAGTGAGAGGCCATGGCAGAATAGGGATTCTGTTGGAGTGCTGCCCACTCCTCTGCTCAACAGCCTCCCTGCCTGAGCTTGCTGAGTTGGTCATGAGGATGGTGTTGGATTCTCCTAGCCCTGTTGTCCTGCTGGGCTTCAACATCTATGCCGAGACAGCTCTGTTAGGAGGGGCCCAGGACTTCATGGCCTCCATGACAACCATGGGTGTGTCCCAGATGGTATTTGCCATCCCACCCACTGCAGGACACACTTTAGATGTGGTTTTCCGCACTGGAGTAGATGTTTTGGAGATCTAGGTATGGAGGACCTCTCTGTAGTTCCTTTGTCGTGGACAGTTCATCCTCTGGTAGGGTTTAGACCAGTGGTTCTCAACCTGTGGGGTCCCCAGATGTTCCTGGACTGCAACTCCCAGAAATCCTGGGCAGCACAGCAAGTGTTAAAGGCTTCTGGGAGTTGCAGTCCAGGAACATCTGGGGACCCAACAGGTTGAGAACCACTGGTTAAGACTCACTGGAACTCAGAACTTCTTCCGGGATGGAAAACTGTCCACCTCAGGAGGCTTATTGATCCTGTTGCCTTGGCCTGCAATTCTTTTGAAGCCCAGGTTGATCTCTAGAATAGAGAAATGACCAGGGCGGTTGACATGATCACTCTTAAACATCCCCTCCCATGAAACAGAGTCAAACTGGTCCCCTGCTTTAGTGGGGAGCTGGCAGTGATAAATGAAAGGGACAGAGAGGAGTGTGACGCTGTTGGAAAACTCTGAGTAGATCCAACCGAACATGGGCTAGAGCCCATTGGAAGGCCTTTTTCATGGCACTGGTTGCAGCAAAAAAGTCATTCTTTGTCGCCACCATTGCCTCTGCACAGAGGCACCCATCAGAGCTCTTCCGAGTGGTCAATAGCCTGTAACAGCATGGCCCGCAGGAATTTTGCACACATAATGGCTCGGATCCACTCTGACTTGGATGCTGTAGTTAATACAGGTCCTGTCAATGTAACTATTTTTATTTATTTATTTGAATATTTTTACCCCCCTTTCCCCCTTAGAAAAGGACCTAAGGTGGCTTACAATAATGAGGGACTATATGCAGCCCAGAACATTTAAGTAAGACATATTCAAGCGAACAACGGGGAATTAGAAGAGGCATGCTCCCCTTAGAACATTAAAAGGTAACATTAAAGCTACAAAGAGAACTATGGCTCTTGCTTGACCTGTGTGGACCAGACCCTTGGAGAGGGGAAGGCTACCCATGTCTACTAGATCCTTATCTTGTCTCATAAAAGCTGCCAGAGAGGGACTGACCAAGTGGGTCCAAGGTGTAGTGAATGCCTCCTTGCAAGCAAGATAGCATCACTGCATGCTTAAAGAAGGCAGCAATAAGACCATTACTGAAGAAGAAGAAAACACTCCTTGGACCCCTCACAGTGCTAGATAATTACTGGCCAGTCTCTAATATCCCATTCTTGGGCAAGGTGCCGGAGTGGGTTGTGGTTCCTCAGCTCCAGCGGTTGTAGGATGAGATGGATGATCTGGCTCCATTTAAACCTGGCTTCAGGCCTGGTTATGGGATGACTCAATTTAAAAAGGATGTTGACAACCTCGAGCAGGTACAGAGGAGGGTGACCAGGATGGTTGAAGGTATAGAAGAAATGACTTATGAGGAACAGCTTAGGGAACTGGGAATGTTTAGCCTTTCAAAAAGAAGGCTGAGGGGGGATATGATAGCTATGTTTAATTATTTGAAAGGATGTCACATTGAAGAAGGGACTGGTTTGTTTTCCATGGCTTCAGAGACTAGAACTCGGGGCAATGGTTTCAAACTACAGGAAAAGAGATTCCATTTGAACATTAGGAAAAATGTCATGACAGTTAGAGCTGTTTGACAGTGGGATATGCTGCCACAAAGGGTGGTGGAGTCTCCTTCTGTGGAGGTTTTTAAGCAGAGGCTGGATGGCCATCTGTCAGAAATACTGTGATGGGGGTTCCTGCATGGCAGGGGGTTGGACTGGATGGCCCTTGGGGTCTCTTCCCACTCTATGATTCTATAACTTTGGTCGCCTTGGTGGATGACTTATTCCGCCTTCATGGATGAACTATACAAGGGAGTGTGGCCCTGTTGGTTCCTTGGCTTTTGATATGCCATCATCCTTGGCATCCTTCTGGGTCATCTTTCCAGGATGGGACTTGGAGGCACTGTTTTACAGTGGCTCTGGCTCTCCCTGGTGGGAAGAACCCAGAAGGTGGTGCTGGGGAACTCTTGTTTGACACCCTGGCCCTTGGTTCGGGGTATCCTTCTGGGTTCCATTTTGTCCCCTATGTATGAAATCACTGGGAGAGGTTGTCAGAGCTTTGAGGTTCACTGTCCCCAGTATGCTGATGACACCCAACTGTACTTCTTCATTCCATCTGAATCCAGGGAAGGCGTTTCAGTTCTAAATCAGCATTTGGTGTCTGTAATGGACTGGATGAAGGTGAATAAACTCAAATTTAATCCAGACAAGACAGAGGTGCTTCTGGTCATCCAAAACACAGATCATGGAATAGGGGTTACGCTTCCTCTGAAAGATGCACAGTTTGGGGGTTCTTCTGGATGCCCAGGTTTTGGCAGTGGCCAGTTAGAACTAGTGTGCAATCTGTGCTCAATTTTTGAGAGGTCTGATTTGGCTGCAGTGGCACATGCCTCAGGTACATCGAGTCTGGGTTATTTTAACACACCGTACATGGAGCTGCTTTTGGAAAGTATTTGGAAACTTCAGAGGCTCCAAAATGCTGCAGCCAGATTGCTATCTGGAGCTAGTTATAGGGAACATCTATTTTCCCTGTTGCAGCAGCTCCACTGGCTGTCGATCCATTTCTCTCTGAGCCTGCCCAGGCTTTAAGATAATCACAGGAGGCCTTTCTCTCACTCTGCCACCCTCACCAGCGCGTCTGGTGGGGACACAGGAAAGGGACTTCTCTGTTGCTGCTCCCAGACTGTGGAACTCCCTCCCACTGGAGGCTAGGCTAGCCCCATCTTTGCTGTCCTTCTGCAAGCAGGCCAAGACCTTTCTTTGAGAATGCTGTTCAATGGAGTATTGTCCTCTGCTGTTTTAAATGTGTGTTTTAGTATTGGTTTTATCTCCCTTTTTTAACATAAACCTTTTAAAATTCGTACAAACCCAAACCCATACCAAACCAAGGGTGGGCCCGAAGCAGACGAACATGAACCATGGGTTTTCTGTTTTGTGCCCATCTCTAATCACCACTACCATCACCTTTAGAACTGCAGAGCCAGAAGGGCCCATTGGGTCATTGAATTCGGTCCCTGTCACAGAGGATGAGTTGGGAATCAGAACTCCCAACCTCTGGTCCTATGGCCAGATACCCAAATAAAAGAAAAGTTGGCTGCTTATATCCCACCCCATAGTGCTTAAAGCAGGCATGTCCAAACTTAGGCACTCCAGATGTTTTGGACTGCAACCCCCACAGTCCTTTGCCATTGGCCATTGAAGCTTAGAATTCTGGGAGTTGCGGTCCAAAACATCTGGAGGGCCAAAGTTGGGACTTGCCTGCCTTAAAGGCTTGGGGCAGTTTACAATTTTAATTATGCTGGTTATGCATTGCCCCCCTCCCACCAGCTGGATACACAGTTTTTTTAAATCTCAGAAGGATGGAAGGCTGCATGAACCTCGAGGCGGCTACCTGGGATTGAACTCCACAGAGTGGGCAGAGTTTTTGGCTGCAGTACTGCAGTTGCGCCCCCGTTCCATGAGCTCCCCTTGAGCCCTCTCCAGCGGTTAATGCTGCTGGATCCGAGCAACTTAAAAATAACTTGAACGCAAGACTTTGGTGCGGAGAACCTTGAAAAGGGCATTTGTTGCCAGTGGGGATCCTAACCTTTTCTCCCCTTTCCTTGCAGAACAAAGAGAAAGAAAGGATGAAGGAGAGCAAAGACAAAGATGCCCGCTACACCAATGGGCACCTCTTCACGTCCATCACCGTTTCCGGCATGACCATGTGCTTTGCCTGTAACAAGAGCATCACGGCCAAGGAGGCATTGAATTGCCCCAGTAAGTAAGCACCTTGCATAGCGCTGGGAGAGTGAGAACAGAACCAAAGAAAATATTTTTTCACCCAGCGCGTTGTTAGTCTGTGGAACTCCCTGCCACAGGATGTGGTGACGGCATCTGGCCTGGATGCCTTCAAAAGGGGATTGGACAGATTACTGGAGGAAAAGTCCATCACAGGTTACAAACCATGATGGAGATGTGTCACCTCCAGGCTTAAATCCAGGGTACTTCAAGGGCCAGATGCAGGGGAGTGGGATCAGGAGACAGATATTTAGTCTCATGTGCTCCCATAGGCATCTGGTGGGGCCGCTGTGAGATACAGGAAGCTGGACGCGATGGGCATTTGGCCTGATCCAGCATGACTCTTCTTATGTTCTTAGGTTCTTATAGGAACCTAAGGAGATGCAGAGGGTGGCGCCTCTTGCACACTCCTCCTCGAGATCTGTCAGAATGGTGACTTCCAAACAGAATTGCCTGGACCGCTCGGTCATCTCAAGCGGGGCATTTGAGGATGCCAACACGAGAGGCCCAAAAAACATCAACCAGGCCTTCTCGGGAGTTGCCCCTCATCTGTGGAAGAAACTGCCCCCAGCACTTAAAATCTTCAAAAGTCGGTTGAAAGCTTGGCTCGTAACAGGTGCAGAAGAGAGCGACTAAAATGATTACTCGTCTGGGGTACCTCCCTTATGAAGAAAGGCTAAAACATTTGGGGCTCTTTAGTCTGGAAAAAAGGCGCTTGAGGGGGATATGATTGAGACATACAAAATAATGCAGGGCATGAGTAAAGTGGATAGAGGGACTCTCTTCTCCCTCTCACAAAATACCAGAACTAGGGGGGCATCCACTCACATTGAGGGCTGGGAGAGTGAGAACAGACAAAAGAAAACATTTTTTTACCCAGCGTGTTGTTAGTCTGTGGAACTCCCTGCCACAGGAGGTGGTGATGGCATCTGGCGTGGATGCCCTCAAAAGGGGATTGGACAGATTTCTGCAGGAAAAGTCTATCACAGGTTTCATATCATGATGGGGATGTGTAATCTCCAGGCTTAAAACCACGGTACTTTGAGGGCCAGATGCAGGGGACTGGTATTAGGGGCCAGATATTATGTCTCATGCACTCCCAGACGCATCTGGTGGGGCCACTGTGAGATACAGGAAGCTGAACTGGTTGGGCCTTTGGCCTGATCCAGCAGGGCTCTTCTTATGTTCTTATGACCACCTTTTCCAGAACCTTAATCTTGTCCAAAAATCTTTCCTCAGCCTTTGATATCTAGAATTTGGTTTTAGTTGATTTTCACAGTAGAATCTAACTTTGTTAATACTTAAATTGACTATACAGTAGGCATTTTATTTTCATGGTTGTATGTTTAATTCAAAGTTGATTAGCTTGCATTTTATTTGTTATTGTTTGTTGTTTATAATTTCTATTTTTGCTATCTGGTAAGTCACCTAGAATTTAGCTGGATAGGAATTATAAACATATAAATAAAACAAGCAAGCAAGCAATGGACAATATGCGTAGAAGAAACACAAGACATTGCTTAGAAAAGGCCCCTCTTTGAATTCTCCTTGAGGTTACCTGCTCAGAACTCTTGCTGCATTTGTGGCTGTGGCTGGGAAAGAGTCTAGGTCTAGATTGTTAGCACTGATAAGAAAAGTTAATTTTTGCCAGGAGGGATAATGCAACTTGGCAAATGGTTAAGCCCGGCTCTCGAAATCTTGAAGGTTAAATGTAGTTAACTGTCCTACTCATTGTGTCTTGCTCCAGTCATCTGTGGGTCCTCCCAATGTTTTGAAATGGCATAAAACTGGCACGGCCCATGCCACCTGAACCCTGGGGTTTTTCCCTGATTTCAAAAGCTAAGCAGAGTCAGGCCTGGTTAGTAAAGTGGACGGGAGAATACAAAGAGGAGTCCAGGTTAGGAAGAGGAACGAATCAGGCAGCTCTTGCTGCTAGTCTGAGCTCACAGCCCGGGACTGAACGGACCAGCATGTCTTTGCTTGTTTGTTTCTTAGAGTTAAATAGTGTCCCATTAGTGCCGTGCAGCACTCTGGGCGGTTTACAGGATAACACACAGGATAACACAGATGGCATCAATTGGCTTATAACTAGTAAGCAGCACTCCATCAGAACTCCAAGAGATTTCAAGCTAAAATGTGAGGCATGTAGCAAACAAACAACAAAACAAGCAAAAAAAAAAAGAAACACAGAAAAACAAACCAAAATTGAAGAAAACCTAACAAAAACAAAACCTAACAAAGCCACATCAGTCAGGAATGCCAAGAAAGGCCTCTCTGTAAAGCAGAATCTTCAGAGTTGGGAGGGACGCAGGCAGGTGGAGATCCACTGGTAGTTTTATTTATTTATTTTATTTATTTTATTTATTTTATTTTATTTATATACCGCCCATCTGGCAGAAAGCCACTCTGGGCAGTTTAACAACATAAAACAAACGGTTACAAAATACAAAGGATATAATAAAAGGTAAAACTATTACACCTGAAAACATAACTAAAACAACATCATTCATGAAAATCAAAAGTAAATAAGCTAAGCTGTTGGCGGGTGAGATTAGATCCTGCAACTATTTGATCACAAAACCAGTAAGGCATCGGAGCCATTAATAACCAGGTTCCAAAGTGTTGGTGCAGCAACAAAGAAGGCCCCTATTTCTAGAGGATGATTTCCTGCTCCCCGGAGCAGCATCATTGCCTGGAAAAACCTAGTAGAGTGGGCAAATGACCTTGGGTGAAATGCTCTAACAGGTAACGTGGTCCCCGGAGTCTTGAATTTGACCTGGGACACAACAGGCAACCAGTGTAAATGAGACAAGACTGGGGGAATGTAATCAAACTCAATACAAGGCGGCTTCTTTTAAAATAGAAGGACTTCCTTGATGTGGGATGCTGCCTTTAGCCTACTACAAGTTAAGCGATAAGAGAACAGATTAAAGACTCATGTGCTCTTCTGAATTGTGCAGCTGATCATTTTTTTTCCTGCAGAAAATGGAGAAAGAAATTAGAGGACTAGCTCTTCCTGACTTGATTTGGTGGAGGGAGTGGCAATAAGGGGAACTCTGGGTGAGAGTAACCATATGCTCCTAGAATTCTTGATTTCAAAGGAAACCAAAGCAGAGTGGAGCCACGCATTTATGCTGGCTTTTTAAAAAGTCATTTTTAATAAAAGGATTATTAAGGTCCCATGGCAGAGGATCCTAACAAGAAAAGGAGACTAAGGAAGGAGGGAATATAGTTGTACCCCTGTATCCATGGGAGATTGGTTTTGGGCCTCCCCATGGATACTGAAATCTGCAGATAAGAGCAACCCCCCCCCCAAAAAAATCAATAGCCGCTATTTGCAAGAGTTACTTGCTTTGAGGCACCCTTTTGAAACAGTGATTTATTTAATAATTATTTAATTATTTTGGGTGGTCAACCACAGATAACTGAATCAGCGGATATGAGGGTACTAGTGCATCTTAAAAAAAGGAAATTTTAAAAGCACAACTATAAACAGGGTGATGAAGATTAATGGCTGCTGCTCAGACTGGGCGGAGGTATCAATTGGGGTGGGTACCCCAGGGCTCAGTCCTGGGCCCGGTGCTCTTCAACATTTTTATTAATGACCTGGATAGGGGGTACAGGGAATGCTAATCAAATTTGTGGGTGACACAAAATTGGGTGGAATAGCTAATACACTAGAAGACAGATACAAAATTCAAGATGATATAGATCGGCTTGAGTATTGGTCTGAAAACAACAGAATGGAATTCAACAGAGATAAATGCAGAGTATTACACCAAGGGAAAAAAAGATACCAAGCACACTGTTTCAAGAGTTTTTGGAGGGACATCTAGCTCAGCAATACTATGAGTGAAGCAGATCTTGGAATTGCTACAGATCATAAGCTGAATATGAGCCGACAGTACAATGTGGCTACAAAAAGGCAACTGCTATATTAGGCTGCCTTAAGAGAAGTGTAGTTACCAGATCCTGCAGGGTGCTAGTTTTCCTTTATTCAGCACTGGTTAGGCCTTATCTCGAGTACTGGATCCCGTTCCAGATGCTGCACTTCAGGAAGGATGCTGACAAATTGGAACAGCTTCAGAGGAGGGCAGCAAATATGATCAGCGGGGCTGGATCGTGGAGTCAAACAAGAGAAATTTAGACAACCAGCTAGCAGGTATCCTTGCAGGCATGTCCAAACTTTGGCCCTCCAGATGTTTAGGACCACAACTCCCACAGGCCTTTGCCATTGGAAATACAGGCCTGGAATTCTGTGAGCTGTGGTCCAAAACATCAGAGGGGTGGGGGCGAAGTTTGGACATGCCTATCCCTGCCTTGATCAGGGGGTTGACTTAATGGCCTAATAAGCCCCTTCCAACTTCGTGGTTTACGATTATTCTCACAAGCTCGCTCTAAGGACTTCCAAGTTATAGGCAGTCAAAAGAAAAAGGACGATCATCTAACTCTGTCCCTGTAGAACTGCCTCTTTTGCAAGTGTTTGGGCTGGTGCCTTGGGGAAAGGGGGCAGTGGGGTGGCGTTCGGCTCTTTTTGCTGCAGGAAGCCATCTCTGCCTTATCACTCCTGGGAGCAGGCTAGCATTTCACTAGCAGGAAATTCTGACTGCAAGATAAAAATTTATGGTTAGAAAAAAAAACACATCTGCACTTTCTGCAAACTGTCTTCCATCTGGGAGGCAGCAGAAATGCTGAGAAGCCTTTGCTTCATGTGGATGGGTGAAGGAAAGCTGTAATCGGGCAGAAACTGTATCAGATTCCTGGAGGAAAAGTCCATCACAGGTTACAAGCCATGATGGGGGTTAAGTGTTATCTCAAGGCTGAAAAACAAGGTGCTTCAAGGGCCAGAGGCAGGGGAGTGGTATCAGGAGACAGAGATCTAGTCTTGTGCACTCCCGGACGCATCTGGTGGGGCCACTGTGAGATACAGGAAGCTGGACTAGATGGGCCGTTGGCCTGATCCAGCAGGGCTCTTCTTATGTTCTTATGTTCAGATCTCGCCTGTAATTTCCTCTTCATTCCCTCCCAGCTGTGGTTACCTTTCAAAGTTCAGTGCTTCTGAAAAGATGCAGTTTTGGCTCTATCAACTTATTCTAAACCATACATTGCAATCGTGTCGTCACAAAATTTGACCCAGGCCCAGGAGGCATATTGGCACAGGTTTATTGCCAGGGAACTAGGACACTTAGAATCATAAAATCACAGAATCATCATTGGGTTGGAAGGAACCTGGAAGGTCTTCTAGTTCAACCCTTTGCCCAAGGCTGGAGACCTCATACTATCATGGATAGATTGGCTATGCAATCTTTTCTTGGAAACCCCCAGTGATGGGGCACCCACAACACCAGGAGGCCAGCTGTTCTATTGTTCAATGACTCTCAAGGTCAGGAAATTTCTCCGTATTTCCAGGTTGGCTCTCCCTCGGGTGAGTTTCCACCCATTGGTTCTTGTCATTCTAAACTTTCATTTTATTGCTCAAAATAGCTGAACTTGTTGCTTGACCAGTGTAGGGCGAACGCATACGTTTCAGGAGATTCTGTGCTTCTGTGTTTCTCCTGGACTCAAAACCACACAGAATTATAGCATGTCACTGAGAAGACATGAGCTCCTCTCCTGGCTAGTGCCTAATACGTGAAAGGTAGTCCAGTTCATCCAGAGATCTGGAATGAGGTCTTCTCAGTTGACCTTGTGAGACTCAACTCAGCTTCTCCCTTTCATCTATGATATGTATTTGGGTTGTTGTTGTTGTTCAGTTGTTCAGTCGTGTCCAACTCTTCGTGACCCCATGGACCAGAGCACACCAGGATCTTCTGTCTTCCACTGCCTCCCGAAGTTTGCTCAAATCCATGTTAGTTGCATCGATGACACCATCCAACCCTTTCATTCTCTGCCGTCCCCTTTTCCTTTTGCCTTCAATCTTTCCCAACATCAGGGACTTTTCCAAGGGTTAGGTGTGAATTAAAAACTCAGTCCAAATAGTGGGGGATGTACTGTTGCCAGACAGTCCCTTTCGCTATAGAGGTGGCATTTTGTTTGCTCAGAACTGGCTGCACATCTTCCGCCTAACGTTTGCAGGGTGACTGTGTTCCAGTGTGCTCCAACACCATTAATAGCACAAAGCCCTTTTTTTATTCCCTTGACTCTGTGAACCAGCTGCTTTTTCTCATGGGAAAAAAATGCCATGTGATCTCACTGTGACCGTCCACATCTTGCTCCAATCTATGTGAGGTTCCTTTAATTTGAGGCTGCCCTTGAGGGATTCAAAAGCATCAGGTAGATCAAAATGCACCCTGCACCTTGCTGACCAGGACTGGCCACTGTAGGCATAATTGGTTGATAATAATGATAGAACCATAGAATCATTGAGTTGGAAGAGATCTCAAGGGCCATCCAGTCCAACCCCTGCCATGCAGGAACCCCCATCATGGGACTCCCAACAGGTGGCCATCCAGCCTCTGCTTAAAAACCTCCACAGAAGAAAATATTTTTTCACCCAGCACATTATTAGTCTGTGGAACTCCCTGCTACAGGATGTGGTGATGGCATCTGGCCTGGATGCCTTCAAAAGGGGACTGGACAGATTCCTGGAGGAAAAGTCCATCACAGTTTACAAGCCATGATGGAGATGTGTCATCTCCAGTCTTAAAACTGGAGGACTTCAAGGGCCAGGTGCAGAGCGGTGGTAGCAGGGGACAGATATCTAGTCCCATGCACTCCCAGATGCATTTGGTGGGGCCACTGTGAGATACAGGAAGATGGGCCTTTGGCCTGATCCAGCAGGGCTCTACTTATGTTCTTATATGTTCACCGTGGGACACTTCCAGACCCAGCTAGGGGCACCCCTGGGAATGGGACCCAACGTAGAACTGTGCGGGCTATAGAAGAGCTGTTCATATCTCTGTATCAAGCAGACTCTTCCATCCACAGAAAGAGCAATGGTGCCTGTTTTGCCTCACTTAAATATTTTCCCCCTCTCCACACAGCTTGTGCAGTATTTCAGATTATTTTTCTTCAGAAAACTGCTGAGCAGACTGCCAGGGGAAGGGAGTCCCCTACCCTTCCAACTCTCCATCACCCTTTAATCCCTCTTCTGATCCTCTTGCCGCTTGCTCCAGCTGCCTTCTTGAGTGCCACTGAAGGCTTGATCAGACATGTCTCAGGGCATCCACATCTGTCTGCATGGGCAGCTGTTGGGTCTTAGCAAGCAGAGAATACCCTGTGCTGTGAGGCTGCCCGGGCTGGGGAGCGCTGCTTCCGCCTCCTCCTTTACCAGCATGGACGAGGGAGGCTTGAAGCTGATCCCAGAAAACCCCTTATCTGAAAACGTTGGCCCACACACGTTTTGATAGTCAAGATTTCTTATCTTCAACTGATCTCCTTAGTGGGGTTTTCCACTGCCTGCGTTTTGACCATCTGGAAATTTTCTTTCAAGGACGCTTCCGTTGTCCAGTCAAATGCCTTTCATTTATCTCTGAATTTCATCCCAATAAATAGATTTTTCTTCACCATTCTGTTTGACAGGGCTTTTAGATCACTTTTGGACTTTTGGAGGGGGTGAAAGTAGGGTTTTACCCCTGAAGTTCAAGGGAAGGCCTCCCTGTTTCCTGTCATTATCTGTCTAAGGCAGTGGTTCTCAACCTGCAGGTACCCAGATGTTCCTGGACTGCAACTCCCTGAAATCCTGGCCAGCTCAGCCAGTGATGAAGACTTCTGGGAGTTGCAGTCCAGGAACATCTGGGGACCCATAGGTTGAGAACCACTGGTCTAAGGCTTAGATCCCAACCTCTTCCTGGCTTCCTTGCCTGATGAAATGGAAGACAACTGAGCCTGATGCCCTTCTACTCAACCCAAACAGTTGCCGGGGAAGATTGCCTCTACGTTCAGAAGCAGCAGCATGTAGTTCTGGGCACTCCAGTTTGACAACATATCAACACATTGGAACATATCGAGAGGAGGGCAGCAGTGATGGGTAGGGTCTAGAAATGATTGTGGGAGTTAGCCATATTCAACCTGGAGTGGAACAAACTAAAGAGGAGATACGACAACTGCCTTCGAATATTTAAAAGGGTGCCGTGTAGACGATGGAGCAAGCCAAAGAGCAGAGAACCCAGACCCGTGGATTCACATTTAGAAGAAAGGAGGTTTCATTTGAACATTAGGGAAAACAAGTGTCCATCTGTGCATGCTGTTCAACAGTGCCACGGATTGCCTCTGAAAATGATGTGCTTCCTTCCCTTGAACAGGGATGCTTAACTCTGGCCATCCTGCGGCTGAACTAGATTGCCTCTTGGCCCCTTCTGTGTCTACAGTTCTGTGCTTCATTGCTCATCATCATCATCATCAGCAGCAGCAGCAGCAGCAGCAGCAGCATCTCCCCCCACCCACCCCCATTGGGAGGTGCCTCCTTCCTGCAAATAAGCCAAGTAGTTCACAATCTTCTAGTTATTCAAAGAGCAGGGGCTGGTGACCACACTGGACACTCAGTGTGGTTGGCTCGAGGACCACCCATGCTAGCTAGACCTCATTTTCTTGGGAATATACAAGGCTCACAGCCTATTATGAGAATAGTCCACCCTTTGGTTTGTTGAAGATGACTCTCGCCGTCAGAGTCACTATTTAGAGGAAAAAGAACCAGTGAGCAGTTATGGCTGAGAAGGAGCTTGTTGATGGGCATGCAGGTAACAACATGGCTCAGTAGAAGCACAGAAGATGCAGAGACCTTGGGAGATGATCAGCTGATCTTGGGCCTGTTGGGGTGCCAAGAAGTTACTTCCTTGCTTCCTTGACCTATCACACTTGTTATCATCTTTGCAAAAGTAATAATGAAGACATGAACAGGTTGGGCCAGATGTGCACAGCACCTTTCTTTCATGATCAAGAAGCCACTGGCTGTTCCTACACATCGAGATTCAGGCAGGCAGAAGAAAACAGTCTCCCATACAAAAAGCAGCGAAAATCCCGTGTGCCAGTTTCTTACCCTTCCAGAGGAGGCAGCCCGTTCTGTGTGGGCTGCCTGGCACTTGCCAGATGTTCCTGTGAACAAATGGCCATTGGGTATTATCTTCTTCCTGGCCTCCTCCCCGAGAGATGGGTATGAGCTTGGAATTGATAGCATGTGGGGGGGGGGGACTTCTGGACATCCTTAAACATTGCCGTTTCGTGAACCAATTAGCTGTTTCAGAGTGCTTCATAGACTCATAGAGTTGGAAGAGACCTCACGGGCCATCCAGTCCAACCCCCCACCATGCAGGAACCCCCATCACAGTATTTCCGACAGATGGCCATCTGCTTAAAAACCTCCAAAGAAGGAGACTCCACCACCCTCCTTTGTGGCAGCCTATTCCACTGCCGAACATAAAGTGTTGGGGGTTGGGAGAAAGAGATTCTGTCGACAAAAGGGTTTAATTATTTTGTTTGACGGTGGCCAACAGTGTTCAAGTTGGGGCAACTGGAGAAGGTGGCAAAATCAGGAGTCCTGGGCTTATTAAAGTTGGCTGCCTAGTTTGGCTTGATTATCAGGTTAGGTGGAGAC
The DNA here is from genome assembly GCA_023846285.1 of Phrynocephalus versicolor. Classification (NCBI taxonomy): domain Eukaryota; kingdom Metazoa; phylum Chordata; class Lepidosauria; order Squamata; family Agamidae; genus Phrynocephalus; species Phrynocephalus versicolor. The sequence goes on from JAHTLZ010000345.1 coordinate 548,184, forward strand.
CCTAATATTTGTGTTTTATGTCCTTAAGTTCTACATTCAATTTAATGTATTGAAATGGATGATGGGGAAAGGTCTGGCTGGTTTGAGAACCCATAAAAGGCTTATGAGTTGGGAGAAACAATATGGCCCTTGATATGAAGAGGGGGAGAAGGGAGTGAGGAAGCCCAGCCTGAGGGTGCTTTTACACAACCCCTAAAATCCGAGGTAAAGGGCTCCCAGATGCGGAGCTTAAAATTGTTTTCCCACCAGCTCCGGACTTTAAAAAAAATTAAGTATGACCACGCCCACCTAAGCGCGTCCCAGCGCATTTTCCAAGTACCTGTTCTCCGAAGGTGAAAAATTTCTGATGCGGATTGCAAAGCAATGAGTGCCGGGGTCTCCTCCCTTCTGTTTTTTTTTTTTTTTGCCCCCTGCCCCTTTAAGAGACTGGAATGCTTCCCTGGGCAGCTCCCGATGGCACAGCGGAGGTGAGCCTGCATTCTTTTCTCCATTTTTTTCACCCTCCCCTCATGCAGACAGGAGCAAGGGAGTACGGAGGGGTGGGAATACAGCAAGAGGAGCAAACCCCGAAGATCTCTGGTCCGAATTTAAGTTTCCAGCGGATCTTAGGGGTCATGTAAAAGCACCCTGAGAGGTACTTTCATCTTTCCCTGCCTTTGGCTCCCACTTTTCACCATGAGGATGGCCCGTTCCTTGGATCACAGCTGCCACTGTGTCTGTGCCCTCTGTCACAGCTGCTGTGCCCTCGTGGGGGCGAACAAAGAGGACAGGGGGAGACAGACAAGATGCCCACCCTCCCTTCCACCCTCCATTCTGTTTGCGCATCTGCTGACGTCCAGGTGGTCAAGCCAAGGGCTGCTTTTGCAAAAGCTGGTGCAGAAGGAGCATTGACACAGGAGTGCCCCTGGCTGGGTTTTATTGGCACCCCGGAGGCACTGCAGTGCATAGTTTGGGAACCACTACCTCCAGGCAAGAGCACAGCTAGATTAGTATAAAAGAAAACTAAACCCATATTATAATGGGCTTTTAAATCATTTTTTAAACAAATGGATGCATGATACACGTGGGAGTGTAGGTTGTTCTGATGGGAGGTGGTGTGTTGGTTTGTTTTTTTGAGCAAAAGCAATTTAGTTGCTTTTCTGGCAGAGGGTCAATATGGCTCAGTGGTTTAGCTCTCTGGCTAAAGAGCTACCCATATTTTCCTGAAAATAAGACACTGTCTTATATTTATTTTTTCTCAAGAAAACACGCTAGGGCTTATTTTCAGGGGATGTCTTATGAATGTCAGCCCTGCGCACAACCAAAGCCTTTGCTCTCCTGTCAGCAATCCATTCACAGACCCGAACCACACTTGTGCTTCTTAGTATTTCCTCTGTCCACATGTAGACTGAGGTTATCATATTCTGCCCGCCATTTCCGGACCATTTGGATATCCAACTTCTTCTCTTTGCAGAAAGCCGTAAGATTCTTGCCCTGGGAGTCCTCGACAATTCCTTTCTTGTACTCAACAGGATAGCTCTTTCTTTTTGCACTCACCTTGTCTGGGGGGTACAGATACTCAGGAAAAGCAGGCCCACAGACTGTTGCCGGTCAATGGGGCTGTCAATAGTGATGTGTGAACTCCTTTCCCGTAGCCGTTCGCACGTGCGCAATAGGTTGCCCGCGACCGTGGTTACCACATGTGCACCTACGCATGCGCAAACGGCTAGGAGAAAAAAGCTGTGGCAGATAAAAGATACTGCAGTCTTCCTTACAGCTCCACGCCAAAATGCATGGCATGGCTATGTAGCGTATCTGCATAGCCACGCCCATCACTAGGTCTTATTATCAGGGTAGGGCTTATTTTGGGGGAGGTCTTATTTTTGGGGAAACAGGGTAGACATTAGGAGTTCAATTCCCCACTGGGCAGGAGCGGGACTAGATAATCTATAGCGGTCGTGGGGAACCTTCTCCAGATGTTTTGGACCACAACTCCCACAGCCCTTTGTCACTTCCAGATCTGCAGTTTTCCCTAATGCTTCATTAGCTTCTGCGGGTTTTGGTCCAATTCTTCTAATTCATTTTTATTCCTATGTCATCATATTTGAAAGGTTCCTATGAATTATCTCTAAAAATGTATTCAAAAGTAAAGTTTGAAAGTACCATAAATAGAAAACATGTCTAGTTAACAACAAAAAGTAACATTAATCGCACCCATTACTTCCCTTTTGAAATGTAAATTTAGTTTCTTCCAAAAGGAATTATAGTTAACTAATTTATTTATTCCTGTATTTTCTGGCTGTACATTTTCATGGACGTTGCAGTCAGTAATATTTGGAGGTTAAAATGTTGCCCATCTTATTCTAGACACAAACCATACATACTTCCAGGGCACTCCATGCTTGTTCTCTGTCCCTTTCTTTCTCTGGAGGGTTCCTCGATTATTTTTCAGTTGGACAGCAATAAAATCCAGGACTGCTGGTTTCCCTTGCTTTGATCTTGGTGAGGGAGGGTTTGTGTTTGGACAAGCCAACAGACAGCACTGCAGCCTGCGGAAGGACATTGTCTGTCTGAATTGCACAATTGTGTTCCGCTGTTATCTTCAAAGTGCCTTTTTCCTGGCCTTATTTTCCACTGTGCTTATGATCTCTGCTAAATGCAGGGTTTGGGACAATGCATAATCAGACCTGTACAGCTGTTGTAATTATATAGATTATCAGCTGAGTTTGGGACCACCGAGTCTCAAACTCAAAAATAGCAATAATCCTGTAACGAAGGAGCTTTACATATTTTCGGATCACAGGTGCAGACATGAATTAAAGGGTACATGTTTGTGCAAACAAAGTAGACTTTATTAGCCCAATATGGAGCAATTCAGGTAACATAACTGCTCAGCACCATTATAATAGCTATGTTTAAATATTTGAAAGGATGTCATATTGAAGAGGGAACAGGTTTGTTTTCCATGGCTTCAGAGACTAGGACGCGGGGCAATGGTCTCAAACAACAGGAAAAGAGATTCAATTTAAACATTAGGAAGAATTTCATGACAGTTAGAGCTGTTCGGCAATGGAATAGCCTGCCACAAAGGAGGGTGGTGGAGTCTCCTTCTTTGGAGGTTTTTAAGCGGAGGCTGGATGGCCATCTGTCGGGAGTTCTGTGATAGGGGTTCCTGCATGGCAGGCGGGGTTGGACTTGATATTTTTATTGTACTGTTTTTACTTGATGCACTTTGCAATGGCTCTGTGAGCCACGCAATAAAATTTATATGATGATGATGGCTGTTGAGGTCTCTTCCAAGTCTATGATTCTATGATTCTATCATTCTATCATTCTGCAGTGGCTTTCTTTGGAGTAACTTGATTGTTGGGAAAAGAAAAAGCTGAAGGGGATTTGTCGGCGCTGAATGTTTTGTATTCACATGAACTTCTCAGATTGTTTCCCACCTTGGTGCTGGATTGCTCAGTGGTTTATGTATTTGGCTGTGGAGCCAAAGGAGGGGAGTTCAATTTCTCCATGTAGCTTTTTGGAGCAGAGTCACCCATGTCCACTAGGGCAAGCTACACAGTCCTAGGGCACCCCCAGAGGAAGGGAATTTATTTATTTATTTATTCATTCTTTCATTGGTTTTATATACCATGCCATCTAGCTCTAAGGCTACTCTGGGTGGTTTACAATGATAGGAATGGTAAACTACTTCTCCGTATTCTCTACCTAGGAAGGGTTGACATAAATTTGAATCAACTTGATGGCTTATAATTCTAATTATAGTAAGTATACTCTGTGTAGTTTCAGACTCTCTTGACCACCACCACTACCACCCCCTCACTTAATTAAAGCTGAAACACATACTTTTCAATATTTCTAATTTGGGCTTGAAGTATAACAGCAAAGAGTGTTCCTGGGCATGTACAGAATGTTGCCTTTCCCAGTGGCCAACAATGTCTGTGATCAAGGGAGATGATCAGCAGCCTTAACTCCATCCACCCAACCTGCTTCCATGCTCTCCTAGTGAATCCTGTAATTATACTAATAATTACCATAGGGCAACATGTTATATCCTTCCATTTCATGCAAGAGTAGAATGCGAGACAGGCTAGCAGGCATGTCCAAACTTCAGCCCTCCAGATATTTTGGACCACAACTCCCACAGTCCTTTACCATTGGCAATCTACTCTTAGAATTCTGGTAGTTGTGGTCCCAAACATCACTGTTTTTGCTAGAAAGAAGGATGTTTCTAATCGTCATGACAGTGGTGCTCCTGAATCTTCAGCGAGGAGAAAATCAGCTCCCTGACACTTGTGAAGGACGTGTATACCTACCCCTTTGCCACTCTTGATCACCAGAAAAAGCCAAAATAGGTTGTGCTGAGCAAGTAAACAGAATTTGTAGTGTAAAAGAAGAGAAGCAGAGAACAATTCTGCAAACAATGTCATTCCACAACATGTCCCACGGACTTCCAACATTTGTAGTATGGAACTTGGGTTCCCTGGATTCTCTCTGGTGGAGATGGGCTGGCATAAGATGAGACTGATGGCAACATCGCCCAGGGCCTTTTAACTAGTTCGTAATGTCTCCTATTCCTCTGGCCAGGTCTTGAGCCCGTATGAGTGATCCTTTCTAGCCCCAGGGAAGCCTTTGGGAACCTCAGGAGGTGGGGAGAAGCCTTTTAGGTCAGGAAATCACCGGTAGGCTTGGAGACTTGGCAGTGAGAATTTTCAAATATGGCTGTCTTCTATGCCCTGAGAATCGCCGGGCAAAGAGGATTCTTATGGAGCTTGGTAACCTGATGCAGGGAACTAGGAATAAAAGCAGCGTCGGACCCAGAAATTCGTTGCTTGACTCTCCCTAAGACTCCTGTACAAATTCTACAGACCTCCAGGAAGAAAAAAAATCAGATGGCCGTGTTCACTGTCACTGGCATTTATCAAGGATCAGTCTTAAAATGAAACAGAACTATCTCAGACAATTGTATCAATATTCCTCTGAGTATTAAGGCAGGCATGTCCAAACTTCGGCCCTCCAAATGTTTTGGACCACAATTCCCAGAATTCTAAGCTTAGATTGCCAGTGGCAAAGGACTGTGGGAGTTGCAGTCCAAAACATCTGGAGGGCCGAAGTTTGGACATGCCTGTATTAAGGTATCAAGTCTTGTCACCAGTAAAGCTTCATCTCTGAATAGCTGAGTAGAAAGATTTCCCATCAACCCAGCCTTGTCCTGTTGAATCTCTGCCTGTAATGGCGGAGAATGTGTAGGATTCCTGTGGAATTCCTGGTCACCAAGCTGTTATTTTGAGCTCCACACAGATCTTGCCACTCATAAGTGTTAGGAACTCAGAACATGCTTCTAAAGCAGTGGTTCTCAACCTGTGGGTCCCCAGATGTTCCTGGACTGCAACTTCCAAAAGCCTCCACCACTTGCTGTGCTGGAAGGGATTTCTGGGATTTGCAGCCCAGGAACATCTGGGGACCCACAGGCTAAGAACCACTGTTCTAAAGCTTTCTTAGAAAGTTTTAAGAAGAGCACTGAACAGGGAATGTAGGCCAGCCACTTTCTATTTTTACAAGGATGTACCCGTGCTAAGCCATTGATAACAGATGTCTAGAAGTCTCTCCGTAATGCTGCATCAAAGGCAAGGAGGCCACATCGACCTCTGTCACTTTGAAGTTCTGCCCAACTCCCAGCAGAGCTCTTGAGTGCCCAGACTTGGAGGTAGAAGCTGCCGGAAGGGAAGGAGGGACCATACGGGGAGGTTAAAATGGCAGTTCGAGCTGGAAAAAGAAAGGGAACCAATAGATGCCATTCCAGAAGAAGGATTCCTTAATGTGTTTGAAAGGATGAGGTTAATTTGGCTTTTTAAAAGCTAGAACCATGCTGGAAGAAATGATAGGTGGACGCATAATCACACCAACCTATTGGTGGAATGTCTGTCCGGCTACTGATGGCACAACTGATTCTGCAGATACTCAACCGGTGGTGCAACAGGTTGTCTGGCAGTAAGGGGAAACCACTGTTGTGGTGGCCCTTCCCTTGCTGATTTTAACATAAGAACATAAGAAGATCCCTGCTGGATCAGGCCAAAGGTCCATCTAGTCCAGCTTCCTGTATCTCACAGTGGCCCCACCAGATGCGTCTGGGAGTGCACGAGACTAGATCTCTGTCTCCTGATAGCACTCCCCTGCATCTGGCCCTTGAAGTACCCTGGCTTTAACCTTGGAGACTGCACATCTCCATCATGGTTTGTAACCTGGGGTGGACTTTTCCTCCAGGAATCTGTCCGCTTTTGAAGGCATCCAGGCCAGATGCCATCACCACATCCTGTGGCAGGGAGTTGTCCTGCCTTTCTGAAAATCCCCAGTGTGTTGCAGGAACACAGAGTGGAGGCCAGGATACTCTTATGGTACCTCTCATATGACTGGATGGTTGTTTTCCCCATGCTTGCACAAGGAGTGGTCCAGCACCTCCATGATCCTGTGAGCCTTATTGGCTGAAAGAGAGTCCCTCCAGCTTGGGAATGCGTGAATGAGAGCGCCAGGCTAGCAGAAATGTTACGTTCCACATTTGCTAACAGGATCCTGGCCTGAGACATTGGCTCAAGCCCTGGCATATACAGTTCCATGTGAGCAGCAGAGATGGCAGAGGCAGCGGCAGCCGCAAATTCCCGCTGATTGAGGACATTTCAGGGTGCAGATGACTCAGATGCACTGTGACAAAATTACAGGGCACCCCAAAATCCCGAAAGGAAAAACATTATCAGTGATGTTTTGCTGCTTCTAATGGCTTTGCCATTCTATGCATAGAGCTACGCAACAAGATTTCAGTCAAGTCGATTATCGACTATTTATAGCTTTAAAAGCTACTAAAATTGTTCATAAGCTCAACTTTAAAATGATACTGTTTTGACAGCTCTTCTGAAAGAAGTTGGAATGGAAGGTCATTATAAAATTTAGACATTTGGCCATGTTTTTGATTTCTATTTGTTTCTCTGTCCCTGTGTTGGGAGAGGATTGCTCATTTGTTATTAATGAAGATCTAATGAATAGCATCATTATCATAAATTAAGCAGGTTTTTAATGGAGTGACATAGTTAATGAGGCTGCACATTAAATATCTTTTCCTGGCTACAAAGTACTCATAACAACCAGACTTGTCGGGCTTGGGGGAATCAGTAATGAGGGGGATTCAGAATGAAAGAGGGTAGAATCATAGAATCATAGAATTGGAAGAGACCTCAAGGGCCATCCATTCCAACCCCCTGCCATGCAGGAACCCCCATCAGCGGTGAAGAAGGCCAATTCCATGCTAGGGATTATCAAAAAGGGGATTGAAAATAAAACAGCCACCATTATAATGCCATTATACAAAACAATAGTAAGGCCATACCTGGAGTATTGTGTACAATTCTGGTCACCGCATCTCAAGAAAGACATAGTGGAACTGGAAAAGGTGCAAAAGAGAGCGACTAAAATGATTACTGGGCTGGGGCACCTCCCTTATGAGGAAAGGCTAAAACATTTGGGGCTCTTTAGTCTGGAAAAAGGTGCCTGAGGGGGGATATGATTGAGACGTACAAAATAATGCAGGGCATCAATAAAGTGGATAGAGGGAAGTTCTTCTCCCTCTCACAAAATACCAGAACTAGGGGACATACACTCAAATTGTGGGCTGGGAGAGTAAGAACAGACAAAAGAAAGTATTTTTTCACCCAGTGCGTTGTTAGTCTGTGGAACTCCCTGCCACAGGATGTGGTCTTGGCATCTGGCCTGGATGCCTTCAAAAGGGGACTGGACAGATTCCTGGAGGAAAAGTCCATCACATGTTACAAACCATGAGGGAGATGTGTAATCTCCAGGCTTAAAACTGGAGTACTTCATGGTCCAGATGCAGGGGAGTGCTATCAGGAGACAGATATCTAGTCTTATGCGCTCCCAAATGCATCTGGTGGGACCACTGTGAGATACAGGAACCTGGACTAGATCGGCCGTTGGCCTGATCCAGCATGGCTCTTCTTATGTTCTTATGACTCCTGACAGGTGGCCATCCAGCCTCTGCTTAAAAACCTCTGAAGAAGGAGACTCCACCACCTTCCTTTGTGGCAGCATCTTCCACTGCCAAACAGCTCTAACCGTCAGGCAGTTCTTCCTAATGTTCAAATGGAATCTCTTTTCCTGTAGTTTGAAACCATTGCCCTGACTCAAGTCCTAGTCTCTGAAGCCATGGAAAACAAACCTGTTCCCTCTTCAATATGACATCCTTTCAAATATTTAAACATAGCTAACATATCCCCTCTCAGCCTTCTTTTTGAAAGGCTAAACATTCCCAGTTACCCTAAGCTGTTCCTCGTAAGACATTTCTTTGAGACCTTCAACCATCCTCTGTACCCGCTTGAGGTGGTCAACATCCTTTTTAAATTGAGGCACACAGAACTGGACACAGGACTCCAGGTGGGGTCTGACCAGAGAAGAATAGAGTGGTACTATCACTTCCCTTGATCTAGTAGACACTATAGATGGAGAAAGGTTTGATTCCCTGTTGTTGTTGTTTTGTTTGTTGAGAAAACTCCATCCCAAGCCTACTTCCCTTCTAGGTGTGACTGCAGATGGCTTCTGCCTGTGCCTCCTTAAAACCCCACATATTCAAATGTTAGTGAGTGTCCCTCTCCGCCGTCTCCTCTCCCAGATTCAGACGTAATTGAGAAAGACTGTACTTACCATCAAAAATCGCTTCCTGTTCGCATCATGTCCTCCCACTCATGTGTTCTTGGATGTTCTATGAGTCACTGAGTTGATGAACTCGCTGCATTTCATCTCACATAACCAGGCTGTGTGAGTGGAGGGGTCAGAAGGGGAGGAGAGGTATATAAATTAGCCCTAAACCACTCCTCTCTTTGAGATATATTGATGGCATTTTATTAGCTGGTCTGATAGAAAAGAAGCAGTGGAGAAATTCCAGCAGAACTTCAAATAACCCTCATTTTGAAAAGAAAGAGGAAAAGCTGGTGACTTTGGAGTTCCAACTTCCTTGATATTTAAACAGAGAGTGTCTTAATATTCTGTACTACAATTATCATCATCATCATCCTGTTTCTAAGGTATTACAATATCCAGAAGGGAGTGTACCCTTCCCTCCTTCTGCAGAAGGATTCAGAAAGGCACCAATGAAGGAAATAGGCAAGATTATCAAGTGTAAGGATGTGTCACTGGAGACCATGAACAAGACCATTCCCCATGTGGTATTTCTGAACACAATAGATGGGTAGAAAAGCTGGCCAGTGAAGAAAACTAACAGGAAAAAATTGGTTTGTTTAAAATAGGATGCCAGCAGAGAGCTTTGTGGGTACCCCCGACTGACACAAAGATGGAGCAGGTAGATCCTAGATGAGTTCAAGTCTGAACTGCAGGATCCTTCGAGGCTAAAATGGTGAAGCTTGTGTTGTCCTACTTTGGCCACAGAAGGAGAGCATCAGGGTTCTCTAGAAAAGACTCAGAACGCTGGGAAAGGCGGAAGGCAGGGCAAGAAAAGAGGAAGCCACGATCTTGAGTTTGCAACTGCTGAGCCGGGATGTTGAAGACAGGACATTTTGAGACCGTTCTTTCAGGGGGTTGCCAAACAGCACATCACGATGACGACGATGACAACGACGACGATGACAACAGCAACCTTCTGCCTCTGCTCTGGGACTGGGAAGGCTGTACAAAACCACACAAGAGGGCTCTTTGACAAGGCACAGAGGAGAATCGAGCTCCCAAACCTTGGATCCTCCTGCTGCCAGCTGTTCTGGCTCCCTGACCTACGCGGGCAGCGGGACCCCAAGAAGTTGCTCAAAGTATAGACTTCTGATCCACAACCTTTCCCCTTTGTCCTGTTTCCATACCATTGCAGTCTTGCCTGCACAGCTCTGTTGCCCACGAGACGAAAAGGTAAACCAGCTCGAAATTGGGTCGGTGGTGATGGTTTTCCCACAAAGGACCCCTGGCATTCAAAGGAGCTTAGAATCTGTGACCAAAAAACATTTAGGCTCAGAATCGAGGTAATGCAGGGCAAAATTATGCAGGGCATGAGTAAAGGGGGCAGAGGGATACTCTTCTCCCTCTCACAAAATACCAGAACTAGTGGACATCCACTCAAATTGAGGGCTGGGAGACTAAGAACAGACAAAAGAATTTTTTTTTTACCCAGCGTGTTGTTAGTCTGTGGAACTCCATGCCACAGGAGGTGGTGATGGCATCTGGCTGGATGCCTTCAAAAGGGGTTTGGATAGATTCCTGGAGGAAAAGTCCATCCCAGGTGACAACCCATGATGGAGACATGTAATCTCCAGGCTTAAAACCAGGGTCCTTCAGGGGCCAGATGCAGGGGAGTGGTATCAGGAGACAGATTTCTAATCTCATGCGCTCCCATAGGCATCTGGTGGGGCCACTGTGAGATACACGAAGCTGGACTTGATGGACCTTTGGCCTGATCCAGCATGGCTCTTCTTATGTTCTTATGTGGGCCTCCGTGGGTTTAAGTGCTGCTGTTGTTCTCTGTGGCCTGTGTAATGAGAACCAGTGTGCTGGGAATGAAACCCCTCAAGGGACGAGCAGCTCAGCCTCCGCAGCTGGTGGTACTGCCAGTCTGGAGCAAGCTCTTAAAGTTTTCCATCGTACTCCAGATGGCACATGGGAGCAAGAGTGCAGCAGGACAGTGGCTCTCAAACTTGTGTCCCCAGAGGTTCTCGGACGACGGCTCCCATAAACTCCCAGCTAGTGATGAAGACTCCTTTTGGGGGGGGGGGTTGGTCCTTGTTTTAAAACCAGCCATGTGGCCCCAGATGGAGATGGGGAAATAAAGGAGAGGTGTCTCCATCATTGGCAGCTTGGACATTGCCTGCCCCAGTAGTCTGAGAGAGAAGACTCCACACAGTGGACACGTCTGAAGTTAAGAAACAGTTCCTGTAGTGTTTCCTGAATCTCAAGTGCCAATTCCGATGACGTACAGCAGTGGAACTAAGGAAATATGGAAGTGTTCAGCTTACTTCCATAGAAGTGGGCACCTTTGTGTCATAGAATCCTAGAGTTGGAAGAGACCTCGAAGGCCATCCAGTCCAACCCCCTGCCATGCAGGAGCCCCCATCACAGTATTTCTGACAAATGGCTGTCCAGCCTCTGCTTGAAAACCTCCAAAGAAGGAGACTCCGCCGCCCTCCTTTTTGGCAGCATATTCCACTGCCAAACTGTCATGAAGTTCTTCCTGATGTTTAAATGGGATCTCTCCTCCTGTAGTTAGAGACCATTGCCCCAAGTCCTAGTCTCTGAAGCCATGGAAAACAAACCTGGCCCCTCTTCACTATGACGTCATTCCATTGTTGTTGTTACATGCTGTCCTGTTGCCTCTGACTTCTGGTGGCCATATGACTGATTGACCTCCAAAATGTCTAAACAGCCCTGCTCAGCCTGTATCCATTCAAGACTGAGCCTAGTTGATCCATCTTACATTCTCCTCTCTTCCTTCTGCCCTCACCTTTTCCAGGATTCTCCTCGTCCCCCAGTGGATGTTGACTTCTCGTGATTTCTCCAAATTACAACAACCTGTTTTGTCATTTTTGACTCCAAAGGCAAACTCGCCTTCAGGTTTGATTAGATCTAGGATCCACTTTTTTGCCTTTCTGGCAGTCCAGGGCACCCACAAAGCTCTGCTCCAGCATCATAATCAAAATAAATCAATTTTCTTCCTATTGGTATTCTTTACTGTTCAGCCTCCACCCTCATACATGGTAACGGTTGTATTGCCATTTTGATTATCTTAATGTGTTTTTATGGAAATTAAGTGGATGGAGGTTGTGGGGTCTCGCTTGTTCGTACACTACCCAGAGTAGTACAAATTCACTAACTGGGTGATGTCTTAAACCAATAAACAAAATGGGGATACAATAGCGTGAATGATTCTGGCCTTGGTCTCCAGTGACACATCCTTAACTTTAAGTATCTCTTCTAATTCCTTTTTGCTGCTAATCCGAGCCTCGTGAACAATTTCCATGTCTTCGGTTGTTCACATTAAAGCTGCGTAGTTCTTCTGTAGCCATGTTTTGGTTGTTGTTGTTTTCTGTTTTTTATTTTTTGTTTCTTAATGTCTACTTAAGCACTTTCTTCTTTCACTCAGGTCACTTTCAAGTAATTACTGGATTCTGCCAGTTACAGTAGATGGCGTCATCTGCATATCGTAAATTGTTGGTGTTTCTTTGGCCATTTTTTGTTCCTCCTCCTCCTGAATCTGGTCCAGCTTTCCATACAGATCAAACAGATCCTGTAAAGGAAACCCTTCTGCATATTCGACTGCTGGCAGCTACTCCTTGCGTGCCTATACAAAGCTCTACAAGGCCTGTATTGCATGGCCACCAGACTGCTGTGTACATAGGTGGTGCTGTGTGGAGCCCAACACTTCTTAGGTCCCTGGTGGCAAACCTCCGGCACTCCAGATGTTTTGGACCACAAGCCCCACAATCCTTTGCCATTGGCAATACAGGCTTGGAATCCTGGGAGTTGTGGTCCAAAACATCTGGAGTGCTGGAGGTTCGCCACCACTGTCTTAGGTTATGGCGGGTGGCCAAGGATCCATAGGCCCTTGGGGAAAGGGACTGGATATAGGGCTTCCCTAGGTGCCAGGGCAAGGAAGGGGCCATCTTGGATTTGAGGCAGGTTCATGGCATGTTAAGAAGATCATATTTGATGACTTGTGGATTTTTTTCAGTCTGTTTGGCCATGTTCTGAAAGTTTTTCTTCCTGACGTTTATCCAAACTCTGTGGCCGGCGTCTTCAGAGGGCAGGAGCTCAGGGAGCTAGGAGTTCTCTCTGTGCTCTGGTCATATTTGCCGTAAGACAGACAAGGGTTAGGGTTAGGGTTTGGTCTGGTGTACCAGCCTCTTGTTGAGCATGATGTTTTCTGGTTCACCACCTGACCCATCATCCAGTTATCACACCAAAACAACACCTGCTTGCCCCTGAACTCATCCTGCCATATGGACACTGTCACCAATATTGGGGGGAAATCAGTAAATGTTAAGTCCCTTCTGATCTCTGAGCTGAGCCACCCTTGCATACCACCACCGTCCCTGGAAAAGGACACCGTCCCTGGAAAAGGACTCTCTGGAAAAGGACTCATGCGTCACCTCAACCTTAAGTGATGATGTGGAGCCCGGCTGGGGCTCTAGCTAGCAGGACACAGAAAACCCTGCTAGGTAAGACTGCTCTGGATGCAAACTCAAAATGCCCCCGGTTGTCTCAAGGGGAACTTTCTTTGCTGCAGTGCCCAAGTAGGCATCACTTCCAGGAGGTTTCGTTTTAGAAAGAACCCTTTATATTAGAAAAATAAAATCCTAATTTTTACTTCATGTAATCCTTTCTCAGTGGCTAGGTCACAAATCCCCCTGTAAAAATTTTAGGTCCGTCTCAGCGGAAGCTCTGTCCAATTGCGGCTTGAAACCCTTTTGGCCTATTGAGAAGGTGCCTGTCTTTCCCAGCGTACAGTCAGTACAGTGGCCGTTTATTGAATTTGGCCATCTGGTTCGCTCACTTCCTTTTCTCACGCCGCCTCTGCTTTCTCTCTTCTAGCCTGCAATGTCACCATCCACAATCGCTGCAAGGACACTCTTCCCAACTGCACCAAAGTCAAGCAGAAGGTGAGTGGGTGGGTGTGGATGGGCACCCTGGCAGCAGGGCCAAGGGAGGGAGGGAGGGAGGGAGGGAGGGTAGACAAATTACAGAAGGGGGGAAATTAGCCACCACTTAATGACTGAGAACCCAGCTCTTAGTGTGGGAAGTCGCGCACTGAAAGTAAGCCCGCATATTCTGAATCGACGCTCTGCAAGAACATATTGGAAGCGCAGCCCTACCGTTAGTCAGAGCAAGACAGAGGATGTGGCTCTGCCTTGCTCTGGTATAAAAGGATAGTTCATTTGAAGCACTTGTATTTTCACTGCCTGGTCTACAAAGGGATGCTTTGAGATGTCCTACCCCACGTGCCAAAAGGAGGACTCGGATGGCTTTGCATCTGATGCCCCTTGACTTGGGACAGCTTTGGGTGGCACCGTTGACCAATGTGCTTTGGCAGAGAAGTGTCTCGGTCTGGCAAGATTTAACATAGCACCCCACCCCTGATCCCCCAAGAACAAAAAGGATGGTAAAGTAATCCCCTGCTTATCGCAGAGGTTAGGGACCCGACCTGCGATAAAGGAAAATCCGCAATATGTGGTCAGTTTGGACTGGGGGGAGGGCCTTCCTGCACTTACCTGAGGCCAGGCGCTGCCCCAATAAGGCCTCCCAGAGGGCTTCCCAGGCCTGTTGGAGGCCCCAGAAGTGGTTTTGGGTGATCCAGAAGGCATTTCTGTTTTTTCGGAAGGCACGTCTGGTTTGCCGGAAACCACTTCCGGGGCCTCTGACGGGCCCGGGAAGCCCGTTGGAGGTCTGCTCGGGGCAGCGCCAGGCCTGGGGTAAGTGCAGGAGACCTCCAACAGGCCCACACAGTTTGCCCCAGGGGGGTCTTGCCTTCATAGACTGTGGTCCCGCGATATACTGGGACCACAGTACTGTGAAATGGTGGGGAATGACTGTAGTGATATGCCGGAAATGGGTAGCGAAAATTAGGGGATGGTGGCTGGATCGGGTCGTGTGCGTGTTGTCCCACCTGGCCTTTCATCACCTGGCTTCTCTCTCTCTCTCTCTCTTCCCTGTCCTCCTTGTAGCAGCAAAAGGCAGCTCTGCTGAAGAACAGCTCAGCCCTGCAGACGGTGTCCCTGAGGAATAAACGTGAGTGGAGCTGGGAATCCCAGGCCAGTTCAGGTGCCACGGAGGGATGGTGGTGGGCGCCTGTGGTGGGAGGAGAATATTTTGTCCAGGCCCTGCCTTCCTCAAGCGCAGGGGCTGGGATCGTGGAGCCAATGCAGTGGAGGCCTTGTCAGATGGTTTTCTTTTCCAGCTATGGAGGTGGGGAGTGTGATGGCGAGAGAGGGTTCAAGTGGAAATCCCTTTCTTTGCAAATTCTGGAAATAACAAAATGGGTAAATCTGGGCACTTCATGGGGTTCTTCTCTCTTAATAACACCCGAGAGATTTTCCTTCTTGAAAAGAGTGGAATGTGATGCTCCAGGTGTTTTGAGTAGCAGCACTTTTGTTTTCAGAGATAGATAGATAGATAGATAGATAGATAGATAGATAGATAGATAGATAGATAGATAGATAGATAGATAGATAGATAGATAGATAGATAGATAGATAGATAGAATCTTTATTGTCATTGTCCTGTGCAGAACGAGATTAAAAACTCAACACCAGCTTTTACAGGACCTAACAGTACAACCATACATAAATATCTATCCCCCACCACACATACACACATTTAACCCACTAACAACAAACTTGAAAAACTTTTAAACAAAACTCAAAAAGACTCTAAAATCTCATACAGAAGCTCCCTCAGAAACTGCATTTCGCTGCATTCAAAGCCCAAACCGCTCTTGGATAGAAACTATTCCTCAAGCAGCTAGTCCTGGTCTTAATGACCCTGTTATCTCCTCCTAGAAGGCAGAAGCTGAAAGAGATCGTTTCCAGGGTGTGTGAGATCCTGCACAATCTCTAGCGCTTTCTTATAACACCTGGAATCATAGATTTGGTCTCAAGTAAGGAGAGTCCACCCAATTATTCTCTCCGCAGTCTTAACAAACTTGGACAGCATTGTACTTTCTCTGGCTGTACAAATAGGCTTGCTCCATACTGGGTAACATTGATGACTCCTTTGCAATCCTCATCCCTCCTCTGTTGCTCTGTTAAATCTCCAGCGGCTAACAGGGAGCGCCCCAACTCTGCCATCTACCCCTCCGAGAGCTTCCGCCAGACCCTCCTGGGGTCCCGCCGTGGGCGCCCCACCTTGTCTCTTTCCAAAAGCGTCTCCACCACAAACATTGCAGGGTAAGTAGAAAGGATGACGGGGAAGAGATGGAGAAGGAGCTTCCAACCTGAAAAAGTGAACTCTCTGAAAAGGAGGCCTGAACTCTAACAGACTTAGAAAAGGAGGGCGCAGCATGGAATGAGGTAGAAATCTTCCCAGCTCGTCCTTGAAACTCCCCGCCCCTCAACGTATGTAGATTTGTGGTTTTCTACTACACCTCCCAGAATCCCACCATCAGCCTCCCTGCCGAGGGGTTCCGGAATGTGTAGTCCAAACATGACAATTTCCACCCATCTGCCTCCTTGCTGTTTTGAGTGGGTATTTGGCTTAGATCGGGGGTTTTGTCGTTTCTGGCATGTGTGATCATCTATCTCAGCCCAAAGAAAGGGGCAGAAGCTGATTTTCCTGAGGGTGACATTGATAAATTTGGCAAGTGACATAGCGCTAAATTAATATAACGGCTTGACAAACTGCATGGCTTATTTGGCAGAGCAATATTGTGGGGAAATTGTTCAGAAGAGGGACAAGAGGTGCCCATTTGACCAGTTGTATCTACTCAGTATTCTGAAAGTCACTTTTTAAGGGCACATTTACAAGCACTCTGACAATATTTTTTTTCAAGTTTGATGCCATTCTCCTATGAAATCACACACACACACACACACACACACACACACACACACACACACACAC
>JAHTLZ010000345.1:566062-599349 GCA_023846285.1 Phrynocephalus versicolor
ACACACACACACACACACACACACACACACACACACACACACACACAAGAGAAAGTAGCAACAATCCAGCCAGAGCACAACATGTGGTGGAAGACATTACTACTTAAAAATCGTTGCAATAAGTAAATGGCCAAAAATCCAAGTTTTGTGTAATGGCTATCAAGCATGCAAGTGGTTTTTGCACTTTTTCTGCTGTTCATCACACATTTGACTGTTCAACTAAAGAATGATCAGGCATGTAACAGAGGCAACATAATGCATCATATTTCTTGCATGGTTAGTCTTGAACCAACTGGATTCTAACAAATGGTTACTTTTGGAATACTGATTACAAGTAATTGGAGTGAATTACGTTTAAAAAGCAGCTTTTTGTTTAGCTGTTGTGAGTTTTTCGGTCTCTTTGGCCGTGTTCTGGAAGTTTTTCTTCCTGATGTTTTGTCAGTCTCAGTGGCTCAGAGAACTAGGACAGCACCCAGAGCACAGAGAGAACTCCTAGTTCCCTGCGCTCCTTGCCCTCTGAAGATGCCGGCCACAGAGAATGGCGAAACGTCAGGAAGAAAACTTCCAGAACACGGCCAAACAAGCCTGAAAAACTCACAACAGCTATCAGATTCTGGCCATGAAAGCCTTCGAGAATAGCTTTTCCTTTGTTTACCAGGGGTCTTGGAGGGATGGAGCAACCATTCAGAAGTTGATGGGCTGCTGCTGATTTTAACTCTTCTATTGCAGGACATTCAACGATGAATCTCCGCTGGGCATCCGCAGAATCCTGTCCCAGTCTACCGATTCCCTCAACATGCGCAACCGAACCCTCTCAGTAGAATCTCTCATTGATGAAGGTGAGAACAGAGGGCCATGAAAATGCCTGCCTGCACTCTTGTGTTCAAACATGCATGGAAGCAAAGACTAATATATTAAAAGCAAATACAGCAGTGCCCTGTATAAAGGAAAAAGGGGGTTGAGCCGTGTTGTTTGAAGAACGGGGGTGTGACTTAAGCAGCAGCTTTTTACAACTGCCCTTCTAGCCTATTACAAGACTTCTGCCCTGGCTGCAAAACCATCTACTGTAGCCATGGATTTTAAGAACATCTAAGAGTCACATCATGGTAAAGTACATCTTTTACCATGTCTGAACTTCTGGGACCTGCTTTGAAGAAGAGCTATGTAAACTCGAAAGCTTACAATGTTCCTTGTTTTTTTATTTTTAATAGTGACTTATAAAGGTATCACCTGTAAACTATTGGTATAAAGGAATTAATTCGTTCCAAATGAAATTCTATTAAGCAAATTTTTCTTTATACAAATTTCCCATAGGAATGCATTGAAAACGGAGTAATCCCTAATCGCGACCGTTTTTCTGTTGTACAGATTCACCTCATAGGGGGGAGATGGAAAAATAGAAACGTGTGTGATCAGAACCATACTTCCAGAAGTGGAAAAGCTCTTTAAAGACACCTTTAAAAGGTGCAGGGATTCCTTTTTCTGAAGGAGAATCTTTCATTTCCAAGAGCTACAATTATCCTTTCTTTGCTAGACTTTTTTTTTAAAGCGCAGTGGTCTGAGTTAGAGTCAAAAGGTACAAAATTGGACTTGGGGGCCCTAGGCTCTTTGCTCTACTCACACATCCTCTTCTCTCTCTCTTTCTCTTTTTCCATTCAGGAGCTGAAGTCATCTACAACCAGCTGATGAGTGATTTTGAGACCGATGAGAAAGATTTTGAAGCGGATTCCTGGAGCCTGGCCGTCGACAATAACTTCTTGCAACAGCACAAGAAGGAGGTCATGAAGCGCCAAGATGTCATCTATGGTGGGAATCAGTCCCGGCCCACTTTTCCTTCCCCAAGTACCTCTGAAGGGTCTCGGGCAGGGGTGGTGAACCTTTGGCACTCCAGATGCTTTGGACCACAACTCCCACAGTCCTTCGCCATTGGCAAGCTAGGCTTGGAATTCTGGGAGTTGTGGTCCAAAACATCTAGAATGCCATTATGTTACACAGACAAGACATGTGGGGACTGCTAATGCACCTCTTTAATTGAAAGGCATGAAGAGGTAGCAGACATATATTTATATGGACGTCGAGAGACGGGCTAGACTAGCAAAGAAATACAGAAGAGGCAGTCGGTGACAAGTTAATTGAAGCTTAAATGTGTTTAGGATAAGTACAAAAAGCTTTCAAAACCGCAGGATTTAAGGATAACACAATCTTCTTTAACTCAACCAACAGCTGTGGTCAGAAAGGAAGACTTTATCTCCATGAAGGGCCCAAACTAAGGCATCTTCCCGATGGGATAGTCACTCTCCTTACTTCATAGCTCCTGCACTCATGTTGCTGGTATTTCTTTAGCCACTCATAGGACATTTCTCTTATTCTGTTTTAAACAGTGCTCTCTTTTTTTTTCTGTTGGGAATCCCTTTGGTTGATCTTGAAAGTGGGGCTTATTTTTAGCATCACTTTTTGCCACACAAAAAGTCTTGGGTAGCAATCAATGAACACTTAAAAAGAAGCTGTAGTAGTTTTTGTTCTGAAAATTTTGCAGAGCTGCACCTTTCTTGGAGGGGGAGATCTATCTATACAGTGGAACCTTGACTTATGTCATTAATCCATTCCGGAGGTCTAGACATAAGTCAAACATGCCTTAAGTCAAATGAACTTTTCCCATAGAAAGTAATGGGAAAGTGGATTAATCCGTTCCAGATGACGAAAAAGACCCCCCAAAACAGCAATTTAACACAAATTTGACTGGGATAGGAGATTCCTTCCGGGAATGCAAATGAAATGTCTCTTCAAAGAGAGGAGGAGGCAGTGGAATTATAGTCCACAAGTTATACGCCTCCACTTTTTAATGTTCATAGCAACAATGTCTAACATTTAAGTTTTACTGATTTTTAACCTGACGTTCCAAGTTTTGAACAACTCTATGCTTACCATTAGAGTCCCACAACTGTACAGCTCCCTAACTAAAATGCTTCCATTGTGGACCAGAATTCTGCAGCCAGAATTTTTACAAGACTGAGCCGACTGTCTAACCACCGAGGCCAGCCCCAAGCTCCCAGCCCTTCTTCTCTTCTGGCGGCAGCGGTGGCTTCAGCAAGGCCGAGGACCAGCTCCAGGTGCTCTGAGCTGGCCTCGCCGAAGCCACCACTGCCAGAAGAAGGCAGGAGCAGTTTGGAGGCGGTAGCCGTGATGCTGGGTCGTGGCTGCCGCCCGATTCCGGGGCTTTGCGCCGGGGCTCTGAGCTGTAAGTCAAAGCCTGCAATTCAAGTCAAACAGGCCCCTTCTTGCTGCAAGTCAAATATGCTGCAAGTCAAGCAGCATGTAAGTCAAGGTTCCACTGTATATCTATCTATCTCTCTCTCTCTCTCTCTCTCTCTCTATCTATCTATCTATCTATCTATCTATCTATCTATCTATCTATCTATCTATCTATCTATCTATCTATCTATCTATCTATCTATCTATCTATCTATCTATCTATCTAAAAAGATGTGGGAGGTGGATTTTCAAGTGTTAAAAGAATTGTTTGGTTGGAAATCCCAGTCTACCCTGGGCGGTACTGGCATCATGTGAGAGAAAAAGAGGAAGGATCATGAAGTCCAAAGGAGCCTGTAAGGTCATCAGGCCCACCCCACCCCACTCCTGTGCAATACAGGAATAAGAATCAAAAGCTATCTGCCAGGTGGTTGTCCAGATTTCTCCTGAATGCCTCCAGTGCTGGAGCACTGGCCAGCTCTTGAGGAAATTGGTTCCACAACCATACTTCTCTTACAGTTAAGAGCTTTCCTCCTGATATTCAACTGAAAACGGTTCCTTTACCTTGAGCCCCCTATTGCATGTCCTGTACTCTGGGTTGATTGAAAACAGATTCTGCCCCTACTCTATATGACAGCCGTTCAAGTATTTGAAGAGTGCTATCTTAGCATTCTTTTCTTAAGACTATAGAGAACAGTGGTTCTCAACCTGTAGGTCCCCAGATGTTCCTGAACTGCAACTCCCAAAAAACCCTTTCAGCACAGCGAGTGTTGGAACCTTCTGGGAATTGCAGTCCAGCAACATCTGGGGACCCACAGGTTGAGAACCACTGATATAGAATCATAGAGTTGGAAGATACCTCAAGGGCCATCTAGTCCAACCCCCTGCCTGGCAGGAACCCCCATCAAGGTACCCCCGACAGATGGCCATCCAACCTCTGCTTAAAAACCTCCAAAGAAGGAGATTCCACCACCCTCCTTCATGGCAGCATCTTCCACTGCCAAACAGCTCTAACCATCATGGCGTTCTTCCTAATGTTCACATGGAGTGTCTTTTCCTGTAGTTTGAAACCATTGCCCTGAGTCCTAGTCTCTGAAGCCATGGAAAACAAGCCAGCACCCTCTTTGATATGACATCCTTTCAGATATTTAAACATGGCTTGGTTTCCAGCCCCTCTTATCCTTCTTTTTGCCTTCCTCTGAACTTGGCCCAGTTGGTCAGCATCCTTTTTGAAGTGCATTACCCAGATAGAATGTGTGCTCCCATGAGAAAGCCCTAAGAGCGTCCAACTCAAGTAGTTTCTTCCCCTGTCATTGCTTCATGTTGGAACTTCACTAATTTCTTCTATTTCAAGTCCGCCGCCAAGTTAGTGTGTAAGAGTTTCCTTGACCCTCTAGTGGAATCTCCTGGCTGCTTATCAAACGAGCCAGCTAAGAGGACCGGCATGATGCCATGTCCCTGTGGTTTTTCCCCCCAGTTTGCAGGGAGAACTATGTCATTGTTGACCAAGGGGTAGGGAAGCCCTTTGTATCTGAGAACCTTTTTCATTTTTTGTACCCAGAATGTTTAATGCAAAACTGGGAATTTGCTTTTTATTTGCAGATGGACCACGGGGGGGGGGGATAATTTCCACCAGAACAAAGTGTCTTTTGCTTATACACTGCCCCATACCACTTCAAGTAGTCTCTGGGTGGTTTACAGTTTAATCACAGTATGCAGGCTACACATTGCCCCCCACCAGCAAGCTGGGTACTCATTTTACCAACCTTGGAAGGATGGAAGGCTGAGTCAACCAGGAGCCTGCTACCTTGGATTGAACCCCAGGTCGTGAGCACAGTTTTAGCTGCAGGACAGGCATTTAACCACTGCGCCACAAAGCACTGAATTGGATGGGCACAGTCTGCTCTTTCAGGCCCTTTCAGGCCAAAAGAAATATTCCCTTACTGGCGAGTGAGACATCAGGTGGTATGATTTCCATGCGGAAATGAGCCAAAACTGTTGAGTCATTGTGTGGAGAACTTTGATATCCTCTCAAGCATCTCTTTGAGCTGAGTTGGTTTCCTGTGCAAAGTTGATTCCTTTTTTAGTTATCCAGCCAGCCGGCAGGCAGACAGGCAGACAAGGGAGGGTTCTTTACACTTGGATGAAACGGTGGTGGATATTTTTTTTATTGGTGAACTGATTATTCTGGACATAACACGGCAATCATGGCTTACCCTTGGTTCTGTTACACGAGCCTTCTTTCTAGCGGACCGTTCTCTTATCATTAGGTGCAGATGTACAAACAGAGAAGAGCCAATCATTCTTTGACACTTGCTAGATCTTTATAGAGCAGTGTTGGTGAATCTTGTAGCACGGGTGCCAAAGGTGGCATGTGAAGCCCCCCCTTTTTTTACATATTTTATTAAATTTTCTAAACATAATAAGTTAAAACAGATAATATGCTTATGTGTTGCCATGTTACATAGTTCCAATACAAGTATTTTCCCAATATTTCAGCCCAAGCGCTTGGAGTATTTCACATTTACATGTTTTTTTTCCCATCATTGTATTTTTCATTACTTATCTCCATCTTCATCTAGTACAAAAAGTGAAAATAACAAAGTACAGTATTAAACTAGCCTATTTAATCTTAATTCTTCATTTTACTAAGCACTTTAAAATCTATTTGTCAAGCTCAATATATAATAAGTATACATTTATATCTGTTTACATCTAGTACAAAGGGTGAAGATAGTAAGTTTCACTTAAGATATCCTATCTAATCTATAAGAATAAGTAAATAATAAACATCACCAACCCATTATATTTTATCTATTCAAGTTGTTGTTGTTCAGTCATTCAGTCGTGTCCGACTCTTCGTGACCCTATGGACCAGAGCTCGCCAGGCCTTCCTATCTTCCACTGCCTCCCGGAGTTTGGTCAAATCCATATTGGTTGCATCGATGACACCGTCCAACCATCTCATTCTCTGCCGTTCTCTTTTCCTTTTGCCTTCAATCTTTCCTAACATCAGGGACTTTTCCAAGGACTCCTCTCTCCTCATGAGGTGGCCAAAGTACTGGAGCCTCAGCTTCAAAATCTGTCCTTCCAGTGAACATTTGGGGTTGATTTCTTTCAGGATGGATAGGTTTGATCTCCTTGCAGTCCAGGGGACTCTCAAGACTCTCCTCCAGCACCACAACTCAAAAGCATCAATTCTGCGGCGATCAGCCTTCTTTATAGTCCAGCTCTCACTTCCATACATCACTACTGGAAATACCATAGCTTTGACTATCCTGACCTTAGTTGGCAAAGTGATGTCTCTGCTCTTTAGGATGCCATTTAGGTTTGCCATTGCTTTCCTCCCAAGAAGCAGGCGTCTTTTTATTTCGTTGCTGAAAATATCAATTTTCAAATATATCAGATGTACAAGCAGAGATGAGTCATCATTCTTTGACACTTGCTAGATCTTTATAGACAAATGTTGGCAAATATGTGGCACAGGTGCCAAAGGTGGCATGCGGAGCCCTTTCTGTGGGCACGCGACATCACCCCCCTCACAGCGACGGCACTTCCCCCTCTACTCAGAGCACGCCACTGTGCTCCGTGCAGAGAGCCGGGCGAAGGGAAGGCAGCAGCTTGTGGGTTCCTTCGTAGCCCCAGTTTACTCTCCATCCATACCGCTTTGGGGGTGACCCAGAGCCATGTGGCTGGAGAATAAACTGGGACTACAAAGGAGCCCACAAACCGCCACCACTCCCCCACCCCCTGGCTTTCCTGATGGGGTTGCACCCCATCCACCTCTCTGCCCAGGGCAGAGATCAATATCCTATAAATTTATCAAATTCAGAAGGCTGCTCCTCAGAAGCCCGAAGGGTAGCACCCAAAGTATTTGTAACCCGGGGTACCACTGCATTCAGGTTAAATTGCCGTATTGGCACTTTGCAAAAAATACGTGGGTTCTGGATCGCAGTTTGGGCACTCGGTCTCTAAAAGGTTCGCCATCGGAACGTCATTGTTTCTACTACACCGAGTCCTAGAGCCCCTCAGTAATGCTGTCCACTGTGGTGCTTCTTCCCTCTGCCCCCACTTCACCTTTGAACACTCATTGGCTGAAAAACAATTCAAAGGCAGACTTTCTACTTCAATTCCGGAGATCCCTTGTCTTTCCTGCAGTGAGAATGATGGAGGATGTACCGTCAGCCAGTCGGGCAACCCCGGGAACAAAGTGGGAAGTCTTTAATTACTAGCAATCCCCCTCTGCGATTGGCATCACCACACTTGTTGCTGCAGCTGTTGGAACGTGCTGTCAAGTGGTTTTACGAGGTCCCCAGTAAGCTTGCATGTCTAAGCAGGGATTCGACACCTGTTCTCCAGGGTCCTAGTCCATTGCTCTACCCACTACGCAACACTATCCACTACCTCTCCTTTCAACAGCAGTAGCTTACTCAGCTAGATTTGGACCAATAAGTTCATTTCCCTCCATATAGAAAACTAATATATCAGGGAGGAAATGGATGTAGAAACCTTCCTGGTTTGCTCATTTTCATGGAATCATAAGAGTTGGAAGAAACATCAAGGTCCATCTAGTCCAACCCCCTGCCATGCAGGAACCCCCATCACAGTATACCTGGCAGATGGCCATCCAGCCTCTGCTTAAAAACCTCCAAATAAGGAGACTCCACCACCCTCCATGGCAGCATCTTCCACTGCGGAACAGCTCTAACAGTTATGACATTCTTCCTAATCTTTAAATTAAACCTCTTTTCCTGTAGTTCTAGGCCATAGCCCTGTGTCCTAGTCGCTGAAGCCATGGAAAATAAACCAGCCCCTTCTTTAATATGACATCCTTTCAAATATTTAAACATAGCTGTCATATCCCCACTCAGCCTTCTTTTTGTAAGGCTAAACATTCCCAGCTCCCTCACCCGCTCCTTGTAAGACATTTCCTCCAGACTCTCAGTCATCTTGGTTGCCCTCTTCTGGACCTGCTCAAGACTGAGGTGCCCGGAACTGGACACAGTACTCCAGGTGGGGTCTCACCAGAGCAGAGCATTTTCTTCAAGCATTTTTTTTTTAAGTCCGTGGGACAGAGCCTGTGAACATGAGATTCCCCAGTTGGGTTCTGAAGGGAACAGAAGCCTGAGCATCGGTCCTTCTTCAAGACTGTGACAGCCCCCTCCCCCCCACCAAGGTCTCATTTTACAGTAATCCCGTCTTGGCACAACAGCCCCCTCGATGCCTCCTGACCTCTTCCCTGTCTCTCTCGTTGCTGTAGAGCTGATCCAAACGGAGCTCCACCACGTCCAGACGCTGAAGATCATGACCAACCTCTTCCGCAAAGGGATGGTAGAGGACCTCCAGATGGACCCGGCCGTGGTGCAGAGCATGTTCCCTTGCGTGGACGACCTCAGCGAGATCCACGACCGCTTCCTCGTCCAGCTTCTGGAGCGCCGCAAGGAGTCGCTGGCCGCCGGCAGCAGCAAAAACTTTGTCATCAGCCGGTTGGGAGACATTCTTATCCAGCAAGTAAGTCTGCGGTGGCACTGCCACTTCCTTGGATTGGGCCCCCAGAGCTGCCGTCAACACAGACGTGGCCGATGGAGACCCTAGCAAGGGCTTTCAAGGGAAGGGAGGTATCTTAAGTTCTCCATCGTGGCCTTCGTGAAGCCACACAGATGGGTTTCCCAAGCGCCGCTGCACCAGAGGTCGGAACTTCCCTAGCAATATGTCTTTCGCACCCCCCTTCAAGCATTGTACTGGTTGCCGGGCCAAGATTCCTCACACGGACGGGCACAACCGTTGCATTTTTTGCCTCGGTGAACACCATCGCACCGAGGCCTGCCCGATCTGTCGAGGTTTCAGCTCCCAGGCCCTGAAAAACCGTCGCAACTGTTTGGCGAACTACCTTTTGGAGTGCTCCCTTCGACCTCAACCTATGGAGCAGAAATCTGTTGAGGCGGCCTGTATGTCTGAGGCTTCAGGATGGGTGGATAAGCCAAAGAAAATCCTGATTCTTCAAGGTGTGGTTTCTACGAAACCTAAACCCACAGCTAATCCACCCCTAGTTATATCCTCCAAGCTGTCTTCGAAGACTTCGAAACCTTCGAAACCGACCCTTCTTCCTCCGGTTACTTTCACATTGACTTCGGGTTCGACTTCCATTCCGGCACTGACTTCGTCTTTGGCTTCTCCTTCGGTTACGATCGAAACCAAATATTCAGGCTCAGTGGCGTCTTTGGTCCAGGTGGCCCCTCGACCGAAATATCAGCAGCTCCTTCCCTCCGATTCATCGGAGTCGTCATCTGATGATGACACAGCCCTCCCTCCCAACATTACATTGATGGGCTCGACTCCCACCATGGACTCCGGGACCTGTCGGTCCACTCTGGACGGGACCAGTCGGTCCAGAGAGCTTTAACTCCGCTCTCCGTCCTTGGTTTCGAAAGCAGCTTAGTCTCCAGTCCCTACTCGGGAGACAGAGTTCGAGAAGCGTGCTTCCTCGCTGCCGCCGACGTTCTTGTCGGATTCGTCACCGAAACCAGAGAAGAAGAGACATAAGCAGGTTAAACTGCAGCCTGCTCCTTCGAACCCTTTGGCCGGTTTCGAATCATCCGCTGCTGCTACGCAAACCGATTCCGTGGCTGCCGCAGTGGTTCAGGCTTTGACCCCTCCGAAGCCAACCAAGGAGGCGACGAATTCGTCCGCTCCACCTAAGAAAAAGAGATGCAAGGAACATCATCTCCAAGCTCCGTCTCTACCTGTCCCTCCGATCCCGGCTTTTTCTCTCCGTTTCGACAGCAAGCAGTGGTCCATCCACACCTCGGATCCGGTCAAAACCGACCAGCTTGCCTTGGTTCCATCGTCTCGAGAAGACAATGCTTTGGACGTTGAATCCGTCGGGTCGGAGGTTTCGGATTCAACATCGGTCCAGTTTGTCACTTCACCTGATTCCGAGGTCGATGAAAAGTCTCCTCCCTCTTCTTCCAATTCAGTGAGAAACTATGCCAATTTCCTGGTCCGTATGTCGAAGACCATCGACTTACTGGTTCATCAACCTCAGCCAAAGAGAGTTTGCCATCTATTTGGCAGGATTGCTAATGATGAGATGGCTCCTGTCCATCTCACATTGATTCCATCTTTCCTCACTATGGCAGAGGATTCCTTCCAAGCTCTCTCTACTGCTTCAATTCCTCGTAGGCTCGAGGTGCTCTATCGTGTACATGACGATAAGGCTCCTTATCTGAACAAGCACCCGACCCCAAATTCAGTGGTTGTGGCATCATCGCAGGTCCAGTCACGTACCAAGCAGACTCCGATCCCACCTTCTAAAGAGGGAAGGAAATTGGACACTGTTGGCAGACACCTGTATTCTTATGCGATCCTCCAGCATAAGATAGCCAACTACCAAGGTGCCATGGGTGCGTACCAGCGTAACCTTTTGTCGCACCTTCATCCCTTCCTCGAGCTTATCCCTGTAGACAAGTGTGCGTAAGCTTCAGCTTTGTATGAAGAGTCTATGGCCTTGGCGGCCCAGCAGATGCGGGCCTCAAAGCACTCGTTTGATGCGGCCTCAAGGGTTCTCAATTCTTCCATCACCCTCCGCAGGCACGCTTGGCTGCGTACCACTGGCCTTTCTGATGACCACAAGGCCCAAATCGAGTTTTTGCCCTTTGATGATTCTGGTTTATTTAACACCTCCACCGATGACCTCATGGAGGACAGACACAAAAAACAGGACACTGCCAAAAAAATAAATGTGATCCCTCCTCGACCGAAGCCTTCCTTTCGCTTCCAATCAAGAAGACGCTTCTGGCCTCCATCCGCCCAGCCCTCTTCCAAGCACCAGCAACGTGACCGTCCAGCCAGACCTTCTGCTTTATCCACCTTCTCCACAAAGACAAAAAAGTCCAAATCGGCTTCCACCTCTTCCAAACCCAGGGATAGACGATCCCGGGAAGACTATTGACTACCCATCTATTCGTCTCAATCCCTTCCTCCAGGCTTGGCGGGACATCACTTCGGACCAGTGGGTCCTTTCTGTTATTCAAAAAGGTTACCTATTAGAGTTGTCTTCTCTGCCCCCCACCCCCGGTTGGGGAATTTAGTTCACACCACTCCATCTCCTTGCCTTTTAGAAGAGGTGTCCTCGCTTCTTCAAAAAGGTGCCATCAAAAGAGTCCCAAGGCCTGTGGCTCATCACGGACTCTTCTCCCGTTATTTCACGGTCCCAAAGAAGGACGGCGGACTGCGCCCCATCTTGGCTTTACGATTCCTAAACAAATTTTTGGTTTACAAAAAAATTTGAAAGGTAACCTTGGAAAAAGTCATCCCCCTCCTTCGCAGGGGAGACTGGTTTGGGGTTGTGGATCTACGAGATGCATACTTCCACATCTCGATCCACCCAGCTCATCGACACCTGCTCAGATTTGCTGTAGGGGAAGACATCTTTCAATATTCCGCCCTGCCATTTGGTTTGGCAACAGTACCAAGAGTCTTCACCACGTGCATGGCACCGGTGGCTGCATACCTCCGCACACTGGGAATAGTTGTCTTCCCCTACCTCGACGAGTGGTTGGTCATCACAGACTCTCAGGACAAGGCCCGCCAAGACATCGCCACTGTCCTCAACACCTTAGAGTCACTGGGTCTGCAGGTCAATTACAACAAGTCGAATCTCGACCCCTCTCCAGTAGTAAACTTCATCGGTGCCATTCTGGACTCTACCAGGGCCATGGCTTTTCCACCAAGGAACAGGATTGCAGAAATCCTCCATCTACTACAACAATTCCAAGCGCACCAGGTCATCCCAGCAGTCGAGGTCCAAAGACTGTTAGGTTTCATGGCCTCCATGACCTCTGTTCTGGTGCATGCGAGGCTTCGACTCAGACCTCTCCAGGCCTGGTTCCTCCAGCAATTCGACCCTCTTCAGGACCCTCCCAACAAACTCCTCACCATCCCTCCAGACTTACCTCATCATCTTCACTGGTGGTCCTGCCGGTCCAACATCCTCTCTGGACGTCCCTTCAGGAATCCGTTTCCCAGCATACAAATAACTACAGATGCCAGCAACATGGGTTGGGGTGCTGTTTGCCTCTCACACTCCATCCACGATACCTGGACTCCACAGGAGCAGCTACTCCACATCAACGAGATGGAGCTTCTGGCGATCTTCAAAGCGTTCCGGGTGTTTATCCGACACCTCTCCGACAATGTAGTACTGGCAGTGACCCGCAACACAACCGCCATGTACTACATCAACAAACAGGGCGGAACCCACTCACAGCATCTTCTGCAGCTCATGATCCACTTCTGGGATTGGTGCATCTCCAACAACATTCACCCGATTGCGATGCACTTACCTGGAGAGGAGAACTCCGAAGCTTAACAGACAGTACACCTATAAATGGAACAGGTTCTCACTGTTTGTGGCAGATAGGGGGCTTGACCCAGTCAATCCTTCTCTTGCCTGGGTCTTGCAATATCTCCTTCATTTAAAACGTTCTGGACTTACATCGGCTTCTCTTCGAGTCCACCTCTCGGCTATTGTGGCTCACCAACCGCAGTTTTCGGATGCAGCTGCATTCTTTAGACACCCTAGAATGAAACGGTTCCTCAAGGGCCTCAAGTACACTTTCCCTGACAGGAAACTGATTCCACCTCAGTGGTCCTTGGTCCTTCGGGCCTTGCAACGCCCTCCCTTTGAACCAATGGCATCTACGGACCTTAGACTGCTCACCCTAAAAACTGCATTTTTGGTGGCCATTACTTCAGCTAGAAGGTCAAGCGAGCTTTGTGCTCTTAGGTGTGACCCTCATATTTGCGGTTCCACCATGATAGAGTGGTGGCTTTACCCAGATGTCACTTTCCTTCCGAAAGTGGTTTCCTCTTTTCACGTGTCTCAGACGATTGTTTTGCCGGCTTTCTTTCCCAATCCTACCACCAGGATTGAACAGGACATGCACGCCTTGATGTTAGACGGGCCCTAGCTTTTTATGTCTCAAGGACCAAACCTATTAGAAAATCAAATAAACTGTTTGTGTGCCATGATCCTGCACTTCTGGGTACTCCTGTCTCTTCCCAATGTTTTGCCCGCTGGGTAGTTCAGACTATTAAGCTCTCTTACAAACTAGCCAAGGTACCCTTACCCTTGGGTATCCGAGCTCACTCCACAAGAGCTTTGGCCTCCTCAGCGGCTTTTCTGAAGGGTGTACTCCTGGACAACATCTGCCAGGTGGCCACCTGGTCTACACCTGATACCTTTGTGACCCACTACAGAGTGGATGCCCGCATGAGGTTGGCCACTTCCTTCGGGAGGGCAGTGCTTTCCTTTGTGACGGCGTGACTAGCCTCCTGCCAGTGAGTACTGCTTACTATCACCCATCTGTGTGGCTTCACGAAGGCCACAATGGAGATGAACCAGTTACTTACCTGTAAAGGTGGTTCTTCGAGTGGACCTTCGTGAAGCCACACAGCACCTGCCCGCCTCCCCTCGGACCGTTACGCCCTGACTGGTACATCCATTACCTGTTATCCTGGCAGTCAAGAGGAACTGAGGCATTCAGGCGGGAACACCCATGCTCATGCGCAGGGTGCGGGGGCGGAGACTAACAAACTTTCCCATTGCTAGGGAAGTCCTGACCTCTGGCGCAGGGGCGCCTGGGAAGCCCATCTGTGTGGCTTCACAAAGGTCCACTCGAAGAACCACCTTTACAGGTAAGTAACTGGTTCTTTCACTCCGCCAGTCATGGGTGGGGGGATTATCATAGAATCCTAGAGTTGGAACAGACCTCGAGGGCCATCTAGTCCAACCCCCTGCCATGCAGGAAACCCCATCGCAGTATTTCCGACAGATGGCCATCCAGCCTCTGCTTAAAAACCTCCAAGGAAGGAGACTCCACCACCCTGTGTGGCAGCATATTCCACTGCCTGACAGCTCTAACTGTCATGAAGTTCTTCCTAATGTTCAAATGGAATCTCTTTTCCTGTAGTTTGAAACCATTGCCCCGCGTCCTAGTCTCTGAAGCCATGGAAAACAAACCTGTTCCCTCTTCAATATGACATCCTTTCAAATATTTAAACATAGCTCTCATATCCCCCCTCAGCCTTCTTTTTGAAAGGCTAAACATTCCCAGTTCCCTAAGCTGTTCCTCATAAGACATTTCCTCCAGAACTTCAACCATCCTGGTCACCCTCCTCTGCACCCGCTCGAGGTTGTCAACATCCTTTTTAAATTGAGGTGCACAGAACTGGACACAGTACTCGAGGTGGGGTCTGACCAGAGCAGAATAGACTGGTACTATCACTTCCCTTGATCTAGACACTATGCATCTGTTGATGCAACCAAGAATCACATTGGCTTTCCTGGCTGCCAGGTCTTCGGAGTCCACCCAGAAGAAAGGCACAGGGGACCAATTGGGATGTCTTTCTTTCCTCTTAACTCAGCTGCTACTTTGGGAGCCACTGGGCGGGGTGCCGTTGATTTGAGTTCTAGGCGGGGTTCAGCTCTGTGATGAAACTCACAGGGTGAGCTCACCCCGTGTTCCCCGTAGGCTTGCCTACAGGGTGGTTGGAAGAGGCAGGAGGGGAGGAGCCATGTAGAAGGTGAGCCACGAGCTCACTAGGAAAAGGCACCGGAGCCGCGTAACTGCCAAGCGTGTCGGTATTTCACATTGGCCCTTTTGTCTCTCAGTTCTCAGGCACCTGTGCGGAGCAGATGAAGAAGGCCTACTCCGAGTTCTGCAGCCGCCACACCAAGGCCGTCAAGCTTTATAAAGAGCTCTTTGCACGGGAAAAGCGGTTCCAGCAGTTCATCCGGGTAAGGAGCTGCCTTTTCTCCTCATTCTTCTTGTTCCTTCCCCTCCGTTCTTCATTCTCAGCGCACAAGGCAGGTTACAGAGAGCAGGGCAGGTCTGGGCAAGGCAACTGGACCTGTAATGAGTCAGGAACTTGGGCGTAACTTGCTGTGTTAGGGTAAGCTCCTAGGACTGTGTTGGCGAACCTATGGCACGGGGGGGGGGCAAAGGTGGCCCTCAGAGCCCTTTCTGTGGGCACCCAACATGGCCCCTGCACAGCCCACCTGTATTCAGGTTAAACTGCTGTATTGGTTGATGCGGCGAACTCAGTTCACCACGTTGGTGTGCTTAGACACAACAGAACTCTTCTGGTTTCAGAAGCTAAGCAGTCAGGCCTGATCTGTACTTGGATGCGAGATCACCAACAATGTCAGGGATCTCCCAGTAGGGGAAAAGAATCCCTGAACCACCATTTCTGAAAATAGACCAAGAGTCTGGCATAATAGTCATCCGTTTTCTTGGTTCCATTGTTGTTGCTGTGATATTACATTGCATATCTGTCTCACCTTCCCATTGTTAGGTAATATTCCAGGCAGCTTAAAATCAGGATAAAACACAGTAAAATAACCAGGGGAAGTAAAATTCAAACATTGAGTCGTTAAGCTAAAATATGGCATAAAAACACACACACACAAATGCACAAATGGAGGTGTATCGATATCGAAACTTCATGTGCATGTTTCGCCAAAGTTGTTTTCAGGCATCGTCCATAAGTGGGAGTTGGCACTGTTCTTTCTTGGCACCCTAATCCTTCTCAGTCCCTGCTGGGTCCTGGTCAGGTGTTCCAAATCACACCTTTTGTCTGCTTCCTCCTCCGTTCCCAGAGGCTGACCCGGTTACCGGTGCTGCGGCGGCATGGCGTTCAAGAATGCATCCTCCTCGTGACCCAGCGCATCACCAAATACCCTGGGCTGATTGACCGGATCCTGCAGAACTCCAAAGGTACCAGCCCATGAGACCCATAGGGCGGGCCCTCAGCAAAGAGGCCCTGCCCGCAACCCCCCACCTCAAAGCTGAATCACGCCACTGGTGGGCAGGAGCAGATGCCTGCCATCATGGTTCCCTCTAGGCTCTCTGGCACCCTCCACAGTTGTCACACACACCCCACGCACCTGTTGTTGTGACTGTTTTTCTTTCGGTTGCAATGGAATCCATGGGGCGGTAGGGGAGGGAGTTGTTCACGCACACATGCCTAGAGTGTGCGGGGAAGAATGCCCTGCACAGCAGAGATGAAAAAATTCTGAACATAACACCGAGGGAATTGCCCTGGCACATTCTGGCCAATGCAACTGACATTTTACTCCACACCAGCTGCGGTCTTTCAGCAGGGATGGTGGCCCCACTGCGCAGGCCCCGACATTCTGGCCGCAGCGAGGGAACACGGGAGTTACTCGGACGTTGCTTTCCTGAACTTGGGGCCATTAGAAAAGCTCTGCCTGGCTCCAACGGATTGAGTCCAGTGAGCCAGGGCAGCTGAGCAGATCTCTCCGAGTGCCCCCCCCCCAAAAGGAGAGGCTGGTGACAACAGCCCCTTCCCTCTCCTTCTGCCTGCAACACAGACCAGGGACCCCTTCCTGATTTACGGTGGGACAAAGGGGACAGGGCGCGTGCTGGGTGGCCAACTGCTGAGGGAGATGAGTAGGGGGGTTTTTGGCTCCTGGAGAGAAAAGATGAGCCAACAGGACAGCCAACCTTCAAAGGGGCTGAAGGACTGTCAGGCAGAAGATGGAGCCAGCTGATAGACCGAACCTGAAGTACCAGATCCCAGTAGCACTCTGTGACCTCCAGAATCCCAGCTTTACTGTTCTGGGATCCTGTGTGGTTTCCTTGGGTGGTGGGGAAACATGGTCCTTTGTACCCAGGTGGCACAAGGCATCCGGCTCGCTGATTTGCTCCAAAATTCCCTTTCTTGATGTCTCCACAGGGAACGAAGCAGATCAGCAGGATCTTGCCACGGCCCTGGCTCTGATCAAGGACCTCATTAAGGACATTGACCAGGAAGTGCATGATTACGAGAAGAATGCGCGGCTGCAGGAGATCTATGCGCGGGTGGACGGGCGTGCCAAGGCGGCCCTGCCCTGGGAACGGGGCTCCTTCTGCAAGGATGAGATCCTGCGGCGCAAGTTGGTACACGACGGCTGCATGCTATGGAAGACAGCCACCGGGCGCTTCAAAGGTGGGTGGGGCCAGCCGGCCTTTCAAGTGGTAGGAAAGCTCCCTGCCTGGCAGCCGGCATCAAGCAGCCTTCCGGAACCCAGATGGCCTCCTGGCTTCTTCATTTACCGCTCTCAGTATGTCCAGACAGCTCAGGTTTTTTTAGCATCCTGGCTATAGATGATGGACATTATAGCCCAGCTAATCTGGAGGCAAACGAGCTCAAAAGGCTGGAGGAAATGAAAGGAAAAAAGAGCTTCTAATTGTGTGTTGGGTAATCACACCTATTGGAAACCAAGCACACAGTTACAAGATATGTGATACCTGGCTCAGCAATACATACGAGCAAGTAGGGCTTTGTAATCATTTTAGATCAGAAAATGAAGATCAGCAAACAGTGTGATGTGGCTGCAAAAAAAGACAAACACTGTTTTAAGCTTCATTAATTTTGTTGGTTGGTTGGTTGGTTGGTTGGTTGGTTGGTTTGATTGAATGGTTGATGGATAGATGGATTGATGGATATACTGCTACCATCTGGCCCTAAGTCCACACTGGGCAGTTAACAAGGATTTAAAACACAAATATCACAATATACAGAGTGATAAAAGGACATAGCAGCACCACATTGATGAAACAGATTCCAACAACCATAAATTTAAAAACTAGCAAAAATCAAAATTAAACCCACTAGAAAATCATAAGAAAGAAGACGAGAGCAGAGGCTGAGTTAAATACCATGACCAGCATCTTTGTCAAAATCAACAAAACTCAGACAAGGCCTGTCTATGTAACCATGTTTTAACTGTCATTTTTGAAAGCCTAAATGTAGAAGTATATTAATTAACATAAGTACAGTAATGCCTTGGTTCTCAATCCTATTTTGCTCCAGAAGCATGCTTTTAAACCAAAACTCTTACATCAAAGTCAATTTCCCCATAAGAAATAATGGAAATTCAGATGATTTGTTCTGGGGTCCCATAGACCTCATGCTGTACACACAAAATGCCAAAACTCACAAAAGAAGTTAGCCAAATGTCTATGGCCACACCATAGTTTAGGTACCTGGCTGCAGAGTCTGCTCTGCTGGGGACTAACAACTGGATTTTACTCTGTATTTTTAATGTGACAATAATAAAGTGCAATTTGTAGCCCTATACACCCCTGACTAGCTGCCCCATGACTAGAAATGGTTTGAAAAATAAGAAAATATGTTGAAAACAAATCAAATAAATATATAAATATAATTAAAAATAAAACCCTATCCTGTACTCTGGTGCAAGGAGACCTCCATTCCTCTCTCCTCACTCTGCTTTGGAGGCTGCCTGAGACAGAATGTTCCAGACAATCACCCACAATCCAGCAGGGGAAGAGAGAGAGCACCACCATTGGCTCACTTGTGACCATGTGACCTGCTCCAGTGCTTGTATTGCAAGACATTGCATGTTGATCAAGGCAACATTTAGAAGAAATGTTTGCTTGTCTTGCAAAATGCTCTTAAACCAAGGTATTATTGTACAGTCTCCAAATCCTGCGAGGGATTGCACACTGGTTAGGCCTCATCTTAAGTACTATGTCTAGTTCTGGCTGCCACACTCAAGAAGGATGCTGCCAAATTGGAAGACGTTCAATGGAGGGGGATTAGCGGTGTGGAAACAGTCCTATGAAGAAAGACTGAGTGGAGACATGATTGCACTTTTCAAATACAGTACTTGAAAGTCCGTCTGACAGAGGGCAGGCAGGATCTGTTCTTGGTCATCACAGGATGCAGGACATGCAACAACATGCTCCTGTTACAGGAACCCAGATTTTGGTTGACTATCAGGGGGAAAATTCCTGCTGAAGCAGTATGGCATGGGAGCTAGTTGCTTCAAGAGGTGACAAGCCCTCCAACACTGGAGGCATTCAAGAAAAATCTAGACAACCACCTGCCAGTCATCCTTGGGTGCGTATCCCCACATTGAGCAGGGCTTTGTCAATGGCTTCCGAAGCCCCTTCCAACTAGGATCTATCCTCCACCTTTATGTGTTTCCATCCTGCGTGTTGGACAGTGGCCTCCAGGCCATTTGTCACTCAAAACTATGCAATGGAATACAGGTGAAAAATAAAACAGAGGACTAGGAGATAAACTTCCCCTGTCCCAAAACCAGAGACAGCCAGCTGTGTACAAAACTACCCTAGAACTGAGGAGCCATTGGTATTTCCCATGGCCTGTTTGATAGAAGGGCCACCATTCTTTCCTCCCCACTGTCATTTGCAACGAGAAACACTTCACTGTGGTCTTAATGTGGTCTTCATTTAACTGGCAATCAAACCTGAGAGTGCAACTACATGGAGATTTTGTCCTGTCGTTTGCGCTACGCTGGCAAAATATTTCTATCAAATGCATGATGTGCATGTTTGTGGAGATTCTCAGTCATCCAGGTGAGCGTATCTGGAGGCTGAGTCAAGGCAACTGGACTTCTTTTCTTGTGGCATCGAAACGATTTTGCTACTCATCCAAGTAGCTTCTTCAGTCAGAGAAAAGTTGGTGGGAGGCTTCCAATTTATAGTTTGCCTTGGTTTCACCCCCACCCTGTTCTGAATAGGCTTGCTAGATGGACAATGGCCTGGGGTGTATGCAACCCTTCCCAATGTCAAGCCATTGTACAAAGGGCAACCTGAACATTGAGACCAGTGGCAGCAGGCAAGATGGTCTACAGCAGTGGCTCTCAACCTGTGGGTCCCCAGATGTTCCTGGACTGCAACTCCCAGAAATCCTGGGCAGCTCAGCAAGTGATGAAGACTTCTGGGAGTTGCTTGATGGACTGCAAAAAATTTTGCCTTAGTTGCGAAGCTCAATGCATGGAATTCTCAGAATGCTGAATGCTTGCCAAGAAAGCCCTTTTCATGGGGCCCCCTTTCTGTTGGAAATTACCAAGCCACCTTTCAGTGTGTTGCTCCCTTCTTCCTCCCTTCTCTTCTCTTGCAGATGTCCTGGTTCTCTTGATGACAGATGTTCTGATCTTCCTCCAGGAGAAGGATCAGAAGTACACCTTCCCTGCACTGGTGAGTGGCTTTCAGGTTGCATGGGTCTCCTCTGGTGTAAAATAGTTGGGATCTTGAACTGTGTGCCCTGGCAGTGTAGGTCTTGATTGCTTTCTGGGGGAAAGAATTTGGTCTGGTTGATTGGCGCTAATATTAATGGTATTGATACGTTCACTCTCTCCCTGACTGGATATTATCCAATTGGTAGATGAAACCAGCATAGAATCATTCCACCATGGCAGAACTTTTCAGTTCAGCTACAGCAAACTAATGCTATTCTTGCCATTGCACAAAAAATAATAATGCTGAACATTGTGCCAAGGGGGAAGATGGCTGTCTAAGAACACTAACAAACAGTACAACTACTGAAATGGATGTTAAAGATTGCTTTGTTCAGGAGGAAAAAGGTGTGTGTGTGTGTGTGTGTGTTAGATCTATGCAATAGCAGGACTTGGAGAAGGGGAATAGCATCTGAATTAGGTGCCTAAACAATCAGCTGCTGTACAGAAGTTAAAGCAAGCAAGGCTTTGTAAAGTATCTAAGAGTTCTGGGAATGTATTGCACCTGGAGTATTGTGTACAATTCTGGTCACCACATCTCAAAAAAGACATAGTGGAACTGGAAAAGGTGCAGAGGACAGCGACTAAAATGATTACTGGCCTGGGGGACCTCCCTTATGAGGAAAGGCTAAAACATTTGGGGCTCTTTAGTCCGGAAAAAGGCGCCTGAGGAGGGCGAATACAATTGAGACGTCCAAAATAAGGCAAGGCATGAGTAAAGTGGATAGAGGGATGCTCTTCTCCCTCTCACAAAATACCAGAACTAGGGGACATCCAATCAAACTGAGGATTGGGAGAGTGAGAACAGACAAAAGAAAATATTTTTGCACAGTGTGTTGTTAGTCTGTGGAACTCCCTGCCACAAGATATGCTGATGGCATCTGGCCTGGATGCCTTCAAAAGAGGATTGGACAGATTCCTGGAGAAGTCCATCACAGGTTACAAGCCATGATCAATCAATCAATCAATCTTTATTACGGTCAGTGACCAGCAATAGGATACGGTATATAAATAGTAGTAAAATAGATAAGATATAAAATACAGAATATAAAATATATTATATATAAAATATATAATATAATATAGAAACTGCCCAGAAATCCATCCTGACCATCACGAGGCTATACCTTATTAGTATCTGAGGAATTAGTGATGTCAACGAGCCGTAGAGGAAGATCAAGATAGAGATATACAAAAGACATCAAAGTACATACTGTATATACATACTGTTCCATACACATAAGACATCCCACATTTGTTTGTTAGTCAAGAATTGTTGTTACTTAGGAGCTATGTATCGTAAGTGGTACTTTTAGTTAAGTGATGACGCTGGTCATTGTCCTGCGGATTTTGATCGCTGTGGCGCAGAACCTGGCCACACTATATGTTACAGAAAAATTCATATCTGATAGAAGTAATTGAGTATAATAATGACCAGAGCGTCCTGGATATTTATAGATTATTGGAGATATAAGCTTAGCCCGGGTGTCTTTATAGAAGGAACAGTAAAGAAGTACATGTTCCGTTGACTCAATATCGCCAGAGTCACAGGGACATAGCCTCTCCGAATAGGGAGATCTCCGATATCGTCCCTCAAGAACAGCAGAAGGGAGGGCATGACATCGGGCCAAGGTAAAGGCCCTCCGGTGGGTGGGTATCTCAAGCTTGGCTAAATATCTCATTGGGAGAGATAGATACCTACAGGAGTCATTAACAATAAAGGCAGGGGAGCAAGCTAGATCCAGTTGCCGTTCTGAGTCGGTAACCCGCTGCTTAATGACTGCTTTGGCCTGATCATACTTCATGGTAAAAAGGATGTCTTGGGACAGACCTAAGGATAAGATTTTAGATATTATAGCCCCTTCCCATTTGGATTTAAAGTCATCTTTTCTAATAAGGGAGGCTAAACCCTTAGGGAAGAAATGCAGTCTAATCCAATAGGTAAGAATAGCCACCCAAGCTCTAGCCTCCACTTTCATGAGGCCTAACTCTAATCGGAGAGTAACATTTGGGACACATTTGGGAACTTGTAAGGCCGATCTTACAAATTTAGATTGTACCCGTTCCAGTGGAGCGTAATTGGAAAGGGGACCTAATTGGGCACCATATAGAAGTTGGGAAATTGACTTGGCTTGGAATAATTTAATTGCTGCAGGAATATATTGGCCGCCAGCTGTCTTGAGATATTTAAGAATGGCTAGAGAACTTCTTTGAGCAATGTTGGCAACATAATCTCCATGGGCTTTTCTGCTGTCATTAGCCTGAAGAACTACTCCCAAATATTTGAAGGAGGAAACCTGTTCAATTTTGTGCCCATTGATACTCCAAGAATGAACCTTGGGTCTTTTAGCAAAGGCCACAATTTTAGTTTTCTGATAATTGAGCTTTAATTGCTCTTCCTCACAGAATTGTGATAGTGCATTCAAAGCTCTTCTGAGGCCTACAGGTGTTCTAGAGAGGATTGCCGCATCATCGGCATAAAGCAAGACAGAGATATGCCTTCCAGCCAGTTTTGGAGGGTGGAAGGTCCCATGGTCAAGATAGGGCACTATGGAGTTAATATAGAAGTTGAAGAGAAGAGGGGCCAGAATACATCCCTGTTTAACACCTTTATCAGTGGTAACAGGATTGGTGAGTTGACCCTGGGGATTACATCTGATCTTAAGTTTGGTTCCTTCGTGGAGCATGCGTATTAAATGAAATAGACGTCTGTCTATTGTTGAAGCCTCCAGTTTCTCCCATAACCTAGTTCGTGATATTGAATCAAATGCTGCCTTAAAATCTATAAAGGCAGCATAAAGGGAGGAAATATTGTAGGGAGAGTATTTTTCAATAAGATGTTGGAGCACCAAACATTGATCTATAGTCGATCTGCCTTCTCTGAAGCCGGCTTGCTCTTCCGCAAGTATGTTTTCTTGTTCCATCCAGTCTTGCAATTTCCATTGTAGGTGTCTAGCATAAAGTTTACTGATTGTATTAAGAAGACTGATTGGTCTATAGTTGGCGGGATCGTCCTTTTTGCCTTTCTTATATATAGATATAATAATAGCCAGCCCCCAGTCTTCAGGGATTCGTCCGTATCTATCGATAGAGGTAAAAAGTGAAGCTAGTAAGGGAGACCAAAAGTCCAAGTTGTTTTTGATGACCTCTGCTGGAATTAGGTCTTCTCCTGGAGCTTTCCCTTCTTTTAGTAGGGTAATCAAGCTCTTAATTTCTGACTGAGGCACAGGGGGCCACTGTGGGAGTTTACTCAGGTCTTGGATGTAAGGTCCCTTCCCAGCAGCAGATGGATCTGAGTATAGCTCTTGGAAGTATGCTTCCCAGATCTCTGAGGAAATGTGACAATCAGGTACAGGCCTATCAAAGCTGCGGATGCAAGATGTGAGATGCCAAAAGGTAGCAGAGTCATTAGTTTTAGCTGCTTGTATTAGCCGTGCCCAATTATTTTGGGTAGCAATCTTTTTCTTATGTGTTAATAGTTGTTTATATTTTTTCTTTTGCAAAAGAGGATTGGACAGATTCCTGGAGAAGTCCATCACAGGTTACAAGCCATGATGGAGATGTGCAATCTCCAGGCTTAAAACCAGGGTACTTCAAGGGCCAGATGCAGGGGAGTGGGATCAGGAGACAGAGATCTAGTCTCGTGCACTCCCAGAGGCATCTGGTGGGGCCACTGTGAGATACAGGAAGCTGGACTAGATGGGCCTTTGGCCTGATCCAGCAGGGCTCTTATGTTCTTATGTTCTTAAATGTTGAGTTCATTGGTAGACTCAAGATCCTTCCACTTAATATTTTTTCCTGCAATGCCAAAATCTCCAGGCCCTCCCTCTCGTTATCAATCCAAGATGAATGATATACATTGATAAGGGAGCCATGAGCAGAAAGGTATCGGGAAGTCTTTAACTCCTCCCCCCCCCTTTTCCTCAGGACAAGCCGGCCGTCATCTCCCTCCAAAACCTGATTGTGCGGGACATCGCCAACCAGGAGAAAGGCATGTTTCTCATCAGCAACACTCCCCCCGAGATGTACGAGGTGCACACGGCTTCTCGTGACGACCGCAACACTTGGATGAGGGTGATCCAGCAGACAGTCAAGCTGTGAGTGTTGTTAAGGCGTGGGCTGTATCCAGAACGGGCGTGTCCAGAAAGTCACTTCTTCAGCTTGGGAGGCAATTGCTTGCAATCAAATGCTCCTGCCATCTCTAGGATGACGGTTCATGTCCAAAAGCCCAGGAAGCACTCCCTGTGAGGGAACCCTTGATCTCTAGTGTGCAATACAAGAGGCCTGTGTCAATTCATCCATTAGGTACCCCCAGCCACCCCTCTGTTGCCTGTCTCCTTCACATGAACCCTCACTTGCCTCTGGGTGTCCATTCACCACTGTCTTCCATCCCACCAACCACAAGGGATACCAGCTGCCACTGCTAATCCTCATTAGGTGCCTTCAAATCAGTCCGAATTATGGCTGCCTTCCCAAGATTGGCTGCTCAGAAACGTTTTGCCAGTTGCTTGTTCTGGTTGTGTTCTCCATCCGCGCCATTTGACAGGGCACCTTCAGCCGAGCGTGCTCCAGCAGATCTGACCAGAAGACACAGGGAGGGTTCAAACTCTCAGCCCCGGATTCTGCAACACTCTGACTCCCTGAATGATATCAGCTCTCGGGCCCTCTGTCGCTCTTATGGGGGAGTGGGATTAACATTTCATAGAACCATAGAGTTGGAAGAGACCTCGAGGGCCATCAAGTCCAACCTCCTGCCAGGACCCCCCCCCCCCAATCACAGTGCTCCTGACATATGGCCATCCAGTCTCTGCTTAAAAACCTCCAAAGAAGGAGACTCCACTGCCCTTTGTGGTAGCATGTTCCACTGCCAAATAGCTCTAACTATCATGAAGTTCTTCTTATCCTCTAGGGCAGTGTTGGCGAACCTATGGCACGGGTGCCAAAGGTGGCACTCGGAGCCCTTTCTGTGGGCACCCGACGTCACCCTTTCACAGCCACCTGTATTTGGGTTATATTGATATATTGGGACTTTGCAAATAATTAGTGGGTTTTGAATCGTAGTTTGGGCACTCAGTCTCTAAAAGGTTCACCGTCCCTTCACTGGATGATCAAGGAAACAAACCT
The DNA here is from genome assembly GCA_023846285.1 of Phrynocephalus versicolor. Lineage (NCBI taxonomy): Eukaryota > Metazoa > Chordata > Lepidosauria > Squamata > Agamidae > Phrynocephalus > Phrynocephalus versicolor. The sequence continues at coordinate 591,510 of JAHTLZ010000345.1, forward strand.
GCAAGTAAAAAAAAACAAACCTGTCCCGACTGCTGGTCGGTGTTGGGAATATCCAGTCATAAACTCATAGAATCATCCTAGGGTGGGTGGGGGTGCACTTTGTAGTGTTTGATGGTATTATTTATTATTGTTTATTGTATGTTTGTATGTCTGTAATAATTAATAAAATATAAATTAAGAATCATCCTGGGGTTGGAAGGGACCTTGAAGGCCTTCTAGTCCACCCCCTGCCCAAGGCACTAGAGCTCATCCCATCCTAGAGAGACAGCTGTCCAATCTTTCATAAAAATATCCAGCAATGGGGCTCCCGCAACCTCGGGAGGAAAATCCAGAGGGACCCGACTCCGTTCTAGGCCCTCTTGGTGTCATGGATGACTTCTGTGCAGTCATGGAGGCTTCCTGGCCCAGGACATGGTCAAGGCCCTGAAACCTGATGTCATCAAAAGAGAGAAGACATGTTAATATCTTAGGCCTTAGTAGCCGCTGGGCTAGATGGTGCGGTATACAAATCAAATGAAATCAATAAATAAAATAAAGGCATGCAATTCTGTATCTTTGTCGTGTAAACCAAGGACATAATGGCCATGTTCAACGCCAGGGGCTCTGCAAAGGATCCTTGCTAGGAGCAGGCAACAGCAGGCTAGGATTGTCTGCTTCAGGGATACCTAGATGGTCACTGTAGGGAAGACAGTTTGTACTAGATGGAGAATGATCCCCCTCCAGGTTTGTGCTACCCAGCGCCATGGGTCTGCAATGGCATCCAGCCTAGGACCACATGGCTGGTGGATGGGCGTTGTGTTGGGGAGTGATGGTCCTCACATCTTGGAGGCATTGGTTTGGGGGCAGAAGGCGGAGGGACCCCAGTCAGCTGCCCACATTTTGAACCTCATGGTATTTCTTGCCCACTTGCTGCAGTTGCCCTGACCGGGTGGATTTCCCACTCATCGAGACGGAAAATGAAGCCTCTCTGCGGAAGCTGAAAGGTAGGGTTCGACCTCTTTGGCTTCTACGACATGCTCACGGGCTCAAGATACAGGTTGTGGCTGACGACCGAGGGGGGGAACTTCCTTCCTATTAAAGCAGTTTGACAATGAAACCCATGACCTCGGGAGATGCCGAGCGCTCCAACACTAGAGTCACTCCAGAAAAAATTATGCGCTCCAACACTAGAGTCACTCCAGAAAAAATTATGTCCGATAAAATTTGACTTGGATCCTTGCACTGATTTTGGGGAGGGGGATTAGACTCAATAGTGTTAGAAGCCTCTTCCAATTCCTCGAATCTATGGTCCTTCAGAAAGGGGAATACAAGTGGTACCTTGTATAAAGGAATTAATTCATTCAAAATGAAATTATATTAAGCAAATATTCCTTTATACAAATTTCCCATAGGAATGAATTGAAAACAGAGTAATCCCTAATCGCAACCATTTTTATGTTGTACGGATTCACCCCATAGCGATTCTCTTAACCAAATGTCCCCTATCTCTGGAATTTTTTATGTTGTACAGATTTTATGTTATACAAACTGTTTGTTATACGAGGGTCCACTTTATATTGTCCAACAGACTTCACTCCTCTGGTAGCCATATTCTCCTCCTCTTCCTCCCCTAGATAAGATTCAGCAGTGCGACCGGAGCATAGCGGAACTTCTGGAGGAAAAAGTGGGGCTGTTCACGGACATCGTGGCCCTGCAGAGTGGCAGCGAGGATGGATCTGTGGCCTGTGTGAACCCCCGCACCCTCTTCCGGACCGAATCATCAGACACCCCTCAGGGTGAGAAGCTGATCCAGGATGCCATCAAAGAAGGTAACGTCAATAAATATTTTTTAAAAAAAATGTTTATGAGGTGTAGAGGGGTTTTTCTAAAAATGAAAAGTGCTTTTGGAAAAACGGTATTATGGGGTTGCTAAGAAAGGGAAAGTGAGGTACTAGTATGGCTTGATTCCCATGCTTGCAAAATAAGTACTGCTGATAAGACTTACTGATAAGATGATAAGAAGACATACTGATAAGATGACACAGACATACTGATAAGACGACAAGGCCAAAGTAATTCGTTAAGTTTCATGCCAGTTTTTTGCAAGAAAGATTGAACAGAATTATGTCATATAAAACAGAAAGGAAAGGGGGAGGGAATTAAGTGCATTTTAAAATGCTGCTTTTGTTGTGTTCTACCTACAACATTAATTATCCTCAAAACGCTGTCTAATAGATGCCTGTGACAAATGAGAATAACATTATATTGTACAATAGAGGCTTGTGCGGAATATTATAAAAGGATAAAAAGCTAAATATTATTTTTGAACTGTTTAATAAGCAAGCAAGGAAAAAAGTGTCATTTGTTTCATAAGGTTTTAACCTCATGATTAATAATAATTGTTTTGAAAACAGAGGGCAAAGGAAATATGTATGTTTGTAATAAGTGTATGTCCTTCCCTTTTATTTTCTCCACTTGACTGATGCGTGCACATAGTGGAGCTTCTCAAAGACATCTTCGTGGGACCCGGCTGGGATCGAGACCTAAACCCAAGCCACGCGTCCAACGGCTGTTCCAGCCCAAGCGCCAATAATGCCACAAGTATGGAACCGATGTCTCTTTCCAACCTTCAAGGGGAGGGGGCTGATCTTCCATAAAGTGAGTTCATGCCAACTTAAATTAATCCGGCATTTGCAGAAACGTTGCCTAGTCAGGATATTCCAGGCAACATGCCGTTTTGCCTTCATCTCTGGAGGCCGATTGCATAGAATCACAGCATTTATTGGCACTCCTTTGCCAAAGATGACCTGTATAGTGCTCAAGTGCTACAGCGCTATACTTGAAGCTTGATGATATGTGGCCCCACCAATGTTGCACTTACCCAGGGCCAGCAAATTTCCATTGTGTTTGACAAGAGTGGTTGCGTGTTCTCTGTGTGCTTTACTGGTTGTTGCTGTAGCGCTAATACTTGGAAAGTGCCATGGAGGTTTTTAAGCAGAGGCTGGATGGCCATCTGTCGGGAGTCCTGTGCTGGGGGTTCGTGCATGGCAGGGGGTTGGACTTGGATGGCCCTCGAGGTCTCTTCCAATATGATTCTATCAATGCAAACCATTTTGAAAATCTATATCTGGGAGACTCATATGCAAGCTAGCCCTGATGTTTTGTTCGAAAGTCAATCCCCCTACCCACCCACCGCTTCTCCTTTACTTGCCTGGAGGCACAGGAACTGGGGATGGGGCCAGGATGCCTGTCAAAGGATGGCCCTTCTGAGCTCCTTCTTGCCTTCTTTTCACAGATGGTGAGACGGGAAGCATCAATGGCTCTCTGGAGTTCCCCAAAGCAGAACCTGATTCGAACCAGCAGGTGAGCCTTTTCTGCGGGAAGAGGGAGGTTGTTCACTCTCCTTTCCAATTTTATTTATTTATTTTATTGGGAACATTTTCACCCCACCTTTCTCCTTGGAAAAGGATCCAAGGCGGCTTACAATAATGCAAGGACAATATACAGCCCAGAACATTTAAGACCTACTCAAGTTAGGAACAGGGAATTAGAAGAGGCATCTTACAACATTCAAAAGGTCACATGAAAGCTACCAAGGACACGTGAAAAGAAAAGGGAAAAAAATCCATTATGAGGGATGGAAACTAACAGGGAAAACGCTGTTGTTCATGCATGGCGATCCACCTAGACGTCACATACGGGGTCGTCCATCCTGCAGGGAAAGCTTGCCTGGGCACAAGCCTAATGTTTTAGCAAGATGCTAGTTTGGAATTGAGGGATGACAAGCAGGTCCCCGAGGCTTTGGGGGAATTAGCTGAAGAGAATCAGGCCACGGGGAAAAACCCTCTTGGTGGGAATTGTGTTGTTTTTCATTTAGGAGACTCTGCAATTTCTTTGGGTCTAGCCAGCCTCCACCATCCCTTGCATGTTCCCCATTCAAAAGAACGGTCCTTTTAATGGGTCTTTGCTTGACAGTGGGGTGGTGTTGCAGGGCAGAGGGTACACCTCACTCAAATGTGAGCAGGATACTTGAGTTAACATGACTAAACCAAAGCCATCACACTTGGCTTATGACAAGAAGACAATACAAGGTGGGGTATAATAATAATAATAATAATAATAATAATAATAATAATAATAATAATAATAATAATAATAATAATAATAATAATAATAATAATAATAATAATAAAGCCTGAAAAAGTAATTGAAAATGAGCATGGAAAATTACTTTGGGACTTCCAAATACAGACAGACAGGGTTTTGGAACATAATACCCCGGATATTGTGATTGTGGAGAAGAAAAAGTGTGGATCATTGCTATTACTATACCAGGTGATAGTAGAGTCACCGAGAAACAACTTGAAAAAATTACCCGATATCAGGATCTGAAAATTGAACATCAGAGACTCTGGCATAAGCTGGTGCAGGTGGTCCCAGTGGTAATCGGCACGCTGGGTGCGGTGCCTAAAGAGCTAAGCAAGTATTTAGAAGAAATTGGAGTTGATAAAGTCACCATCAGTCAGTCGGGAATTGAACTGCCAACCTCTGGCTCGCCATCTGAATGCCTAACTTGCTGAGGCAACTTCAGTCTAGGCCCACGAGCTTGGACTTGGAGGTGCCGTCCTGAGTGGCTCTTGAGGAGCATTGTCTGCTCTCCATTGGCGAAGGCGGTCGTCCCCCCCCCCGGGGGGGGAGGCCGTGACAGATTCTGGAACAGGCTGGGCAATGTCTTATCTCTGTGACTTTTTGGCCCACTCCTCCACGGCCCTTGTGACACAGCCTTGTGTTCCTCCTCCAGGATGGGAATGGCAACCAGCTGCACCAGAAAATACCTCAGGAGGTGAGTGGAAGACAGGCTGGGTGTGGTAGGGCCTCCTAGGGGCAGGAGGGATGAGTGACTAAAATGATAACTGAGCTGGGGGGATCTCCCTTATGAGAAAAGGTTAAAACATTTGGGGCTCTTTAGTTTGGTGAAAAGGCGCCTGAGGGGAAATATGATTGAGATGTACAAAATAATGCAGGGCATGAGCAAAGTGGATAGAGGGGCACGCTTGTCACAAAATACCAGAACTACGAGACATACACTCAAACTGTGGGTTGGGAGAGTGAGAACAGACAAAAGACAATTTAGTTTATCCAGCGTGTTGTTAGTCTGTGGAACTCCCTGCCAAAGGATGTGGTGATGGCATCTAGCCTGATGCCTTCAAAGGGGGATTGGACAAAATCCTGGAGGAAAAGTCCATCACAGGTGACAGACCATGATGGAGATGTGTCATCTCCAGGCTTAAAAAAAACAGGGGTACTTCAAGGGCCAGATGCAGGGGAGTGGTATCAGGAGACAGAGATCTATTCCCGGCGCTCCCAGAGGCATCTGGTGGGGGCACTGTGAGATACAGAAAGCTGGACTAGATGAGCCTTTGGCCTGATCGAGCAGGGCTCTTCTTAGGTTCTTAAAGGGGGGCACTGCAGAAGCAGTCTTCTCTGTAACTTTAAGGGCTGAGGAATGACATCATGCAGGGGTGACCCAAGACATTTTGCCACTTGAAAGAAAGTGAAGTAGGAGATGGCCCCGTGCCCCCCCCCCCAAGGCAAGGAGCATAAAACCCCAAAGCCAGTCACGTTTCTGTTGCGATGGGAGGCAGAAAGTCCTTCAAGCATCTCTCTTGCAGCAGAAACTGCCACGTCGGTCAAATGTTGCTGCCCTCTTCCTGAGGTCCAAAATGTACTTCCTGAAGCCGCGTCAGGTGGAAGGCAGTTTGATTTCCTCAGTTGTCAGATTGATGGCCGTTTCCTTGTGTCCACAGGAAGTGCTTCAGAGGCTCAAGACCCTCTACTCTCTGCTCCACAGCCTGCAGGTTAGTAGGATTGGAAACCTGAGTGCAATGTTCCGTTTGGAGGGTCTTTTTTGCCATTTAGGTTTGCATCGGCCAAAGGCGGATGCATCCAGAAGGGAGAAGGAATCCCCTCGCTGTCCCAGGCAGGTTCCGTCAGTGACGTCGATCTAAGACATGGGGTGCATCCCCAACACGGCCTGAAGCTGCATGGTGGAGCCACCTGGCTGGATCTTAACAGCTTTCAGTCTGCTCAGCGCTTGGGTGTTAAATTGCTGGGGAATGTGATTTGGCCCCTCCTGGTTTCCTTCTATGGCCAATGGTCTCTAACCAGATGTGAGGTGTTCTGGGCAATGCGGGAAATCTTTTAAAAGGTGTTGCAGAGCCTTCTTCTAGTTGGACTCTCAACAAAGTGGAGACTCCTTCCCTGCCTCTCAATAATACCTATCAGGATACCCGTGAGGCAGATGGCCTCCAGCAAGCTACAAGTGAAACATCATCCTCTGCTCGTCCTTCCTTCCTTGGTCATCTCCAGCCTCATGTGTGACAGAGCTGTCCCTGCTCAGCTGGTGGGAACCGCAGCTTCATAGAATCATAGAGTTAGACCTCAAGGGCGATCTAGTCCAACCCCCTGCCATGCAGGAACCCCATCACAATATTTCTGACAGATGGCCATCCAGCCTCTGCTTAAAATCCTCCAAAGAAGGAGACTCCACCACCCTTTGTGGCAGCATATTCCACTGCCAAACAGCTCTAACTGTCATGAAGTTCTTCCTGATGTTCAAATGGAATCTCTTTTCCTGTAGTTTGAGACCATTGCCCCGAGTCCTAGTCTCTGAAGCCATGGAAAACAAACCTGTTCCCTGTTCAATATGACATCCTTTCAAATATTTAAACATAGCTATCATATCCCCCTCGCAGCCTTCTTTTAGAGAGGCTAAACAGTTCCCTAAGCCGTTCCTTATAAGACATTTCCTCCAGACCCTCAACCATCCTGGTCGCCCTCCTCTGTCCCCGCTCGAGGTTGTCAACATCCTTTTTAAACTGAGGTACACAGAACTGGACACAGTACTCGAGGTGGGGTCTGACCAGAGCAGAATAGAGTGGTACTATCACTTCCCTTGATCTAGACACTATGGTTCTCTTGATGCAACCAAGAATTCCATTGGCTTTCCTGGCCACTGCATCACACTGCTGACTGATGTTCAATTTGTGGTCCACCAAGACTCCCAGATCTCTTTCACAGGTACTATTCTCCAGCCATGTGTCTCCCATCCTATATCTGTGCAATTCATTCTTTTTACCTAGATGTAGCACCCTAATTTTCCCTCTGTCACATTCCCCCCGCCACTTCCTCTTGCTAATCCCAGGCGCCGTCTGATATCCAAGGAAACCACCGCCAGAACTCTTGTTTGATGTTTATTTGTTGTTTATTATTGAATACTAATTGATGTTGTCGATGCTGCCCTCTCCTGATGTGGCAGAACATGAGAATTAGAAGACAGGGTGGGAAATGATAACCTTGATTGGAGGGTTACAAGGAGGAACCTTCCTCGTATTCCATTCCCAAGAAGATACTGCATTGTAAATCCAGTAAGTCATAACACAAGGACATCCAGGAATGGATTATTCTTCAGGGTGATTTCTTTTCACCCTTTGTTCAAGAACCTCTGAAGAGGTCTCCACTTCTGGAACTCGGAAGAGCTCATCCTGGTGGGCTGCTGAGCAGTTGTAGTTAGCTTCAAGGGGTTAAACCAGTGGTGTCCAAACTTTGGTCCTCCAGATGTTTTGGACCACAGCTCCCACAGTCCTTTGTCATTGGCAATACATACATACATACAAGTTGCAGATTTTCTAGTAGCCGTTATTAATAAGAAGTGAGAGTGCATCACCCTTTGGTTTTTAGTAAATGTCTTATTTGACAATGCTTTTCCATCACTTGTTTTGGTTGTGCTGTTTTTGTTTTAATGCCAATGAAGGTGTATGTATGTATGTATGTATGTATGTATGTATGTATGTATGTATGT
>JAHTLZ010000345.1:599359-611253 GCA_023846285.1 Phrynocephalus versicolor
TGTATGTATGTATGTATGTATGTATGTATGTATGTATGTATGTATGTATGTATGTATGTATGTATGCATCTGGAGGGCTGAAGTTTGGGCACCCCTGGGTTAAATTCTTCTTCTACGGCAGCTACAAGACAGAATATCAGGCATTGGCTTGGTAGCCTAGATAGAGAGGATCCCTCTGAAAAACTGTGTCCTTAAAATGCCACCTTTCCCAGCCAATTTTAATTGGGGGCCCTGCTTTTCTACCCACCAGGGGGTTGCGGCCCATCAAGATACCCTTCTGGAGCTGCAGTTGCAGGAGGCCAATGAACGGCGGGAGCGGCTGAGCCGGACCAACTCCCGCCAGGAAGGCTCCTCTTCCGCCGCCTCCGCCTCCTCCGACCGCCAAGCCACGGACCTCTCTCTGCTGCAGAAGCAGCACACGCTGCTGCAGGAGGAGCTGAGCCGCTGCCGGCAGCTCTGCCAAGAGAAGACCCAGGAGGTGGCGGCCTTGGAGGCCCGGCTGCGGGAGAACGACCTGGAGAGGGCACGGCAGGAGCGGGAGGTGGAAGAGGCGCGCAGGCAGCTGGCCGCCCTCCGGCAACCGATGGAGAGCGTCTGGGTCCGGAAGGGAGCGGAGTCCCGGAGACGCAGCTTGCCTGCTGGGGATGCCCTCTACCAGAGCTTCACCCCGCCTCCTGCAGTGAGTATCTCCCCTTGATCTGGCCGGTTTGGTTTACAAGCAAGGCGACCGGGATCATCCCTGGCTCCCTTGAAGTGCTGGAATTGGCTTCAGTGCAGAAGTCTTCTTGCGGGATTCCTCTTCTTCTAACCCCGAGCCAGCGTTCCTCAGCTTCAGAGCTGCTGGGTCATGGGCATGACATTGTAAAGAGATTAAAACTTGTACATAAAAATACCCACGCCCCAGTACGGAAGCAGTTCACCCCGTTGTAAAACAAGATCAGCATTAGAACTAAAGAGCAATAGAATGTTGAAAACCAGACTCATTTCAAGTTTTTTCCAGGCTCTACGGCTACTGCATATAAAACATTTTCAAATGAGGGTTATTCAAGAAGAATGAGAAATAGCAGTGATATATATTAAGTAGGTCCTTAAGGCACAGAAAGAAGTAACAGAGTCAAATGGATCAAGTTATATCCATTCCAGTGACATTAGATCTTTGCCATATAGCCCTTTTAAAGTCTGTGCTCTGCTTAAAATGTTATGTAATCCCCAGAATTTTAGTTGGGCACCTGCAGAGTTGTTCAGAAAACAGACTTGGACCTGAACAGAAGAGCTCAGCAGGCGTGCATAGCCTATTCGGTGTCTCCGTGCTTGCAGATATCTTAAGTTCCAGTTTCTTTCTTGGAGCCAGGTGCTACCATCTGTCTGCCTAGCTCTGTTAGGAGAGCCTCTACTATTTCCCCTAAGGCTTCCGGAGAGAAGGGTAGCTGCCACCCCGAGCGCATTATAATCCATGTCATGTTGTCCGTCCAAAGCAAAATGAAGGCCAAAGCCAAACCAAACTCCGGTGGAAGTGTCTTTCGTAATCAAGGTGCTATTCTGAGTGCCCACCAACTAACCTGGCTTTGATGGTACCCATGAATTAAAGGCAGGTCCATCAGAGGAAGGAGCTTATCTTTCTGATTTGCTGGCTCCAAAGTGTTGTGTGCTCTACCCCTCAAAGCCGTAGTTTTGAATTATGCCTGGAAATAGGCTGTAAGATGGTCTTCCTTTGTAGGCTGAGAAAACGGTCGACAATATAGACTCCTAAGAAATGGCCATTCAACACATTCTGTACGAGGTATAGTTGCCAAATGCTGTGACAGTAACATAAAGTGACATAGGCATGGGTCCCTGTGGCCAGATCATCCTTTCCCCACTGAATTAGGGTACATAAAGTGTTCTGCTTATATACCGCCCCCTACCGCTTCAAGTAGTCTCTGGGCAGTTTACAGTTTTTTAATTAGAGTATGCAGGGTATACACATTGCCCCCGTCCCCAGCAAAGCTGGCTACTCATTTTACCGACCTCGGAAGGATGGAAGGCTGAGTCAACCATGAGCTTGCTAACTGGGATTGAACCCCAGGTTGTGAGCATTGTTTTAGCTGCAGGACAGGCATTTAACAACTGCGCCACCAGGCTCTTCATGCCATCGCAAGGACAAGCATCGTCCTGGGAGGTTTGGGTTCAGTTTAATGATGAGTACAGGGAGGAGTGAAGGATGCAGAGCAAAGTGAATGGAAAAAAGCAACTACCTAATGCCATAGAGATAAAAGGGCACTTGAGATAATGGGAAATATAGGATCATAGGATCATGGTAAGGTTGGAAGGGACCTTGGAGGTCTTCTAGTCCAACCCCCTGCCCAAGGCAGGAGTCCTCATCCTATCCCGGACACATGGTTGTCCGATCTTTTCTTGAATACCTGCAACAATGGGGCGCCCACAACATTGGGGGGCAAGCTGTTCCACTGTTTAATGGAACTATATTTGTGGCCGATTAATTATTTCCCATTTCTCCCATAATTATTATTGTTTTTTAGTTCCTTTGGAACTATATCAGATGCTGCAAGTTGTTAGCCTGTGGTAGAAAGCTTGCTCCCTTCCTGCAAACCTTGTCATCACAACAAAGCAAAGGGTGGTTCCACAAGGAACATTATAATCTAGTGCTGTGTAGCCTTCCAACATTTAGTAAAACCTCAGTCCTCTGTAACTAGAAATGTAACCATTAAACTACAAAAGAGTGAAGCCGTGCCTCACTCAGTTACAATTGCAATTTAACTAGTAATACTTCTGTTATGGAATTCATTGCAAGCAACTAGTTATTTGTAACTTATTATTCCAAACTCTCGTAGAGGCTAAGAAAATCCATCTGTTTGTACCAGCTAGAGTAGACACTAGAGATGGGGACGAAATGAATTTTTAATTCATTTTGTTATTTGTTATTCATTTTGTTACCTAACTAAAATTATGATCCAGCCCATCAAAGGAAAATGAAATGAAACAGAACGGATTTTTTTAAAAAGAATTCTATGAACGCGAACTGAACTGAGGGTGGGCCCGAAACAGAACCAACAGAACCACCGTGTTTTCTGTTTTGTGCCCACCTCTAGCAGATGCACTGAATTAACTGGGAGCTTTATAACCAATATTGTCACTGCCATCGAGTTATCCCTTGATTAATGGCAACCCATGTAGACTTCTGAAGGTATATGAGAAGTTCAAAGGGTAGTTGATCAGTGAATTTCCGATGGCCATATGCAGATTTGAATCCTGTTTTGATCATCTTTATTGCCGGCAACACAGTAGCTCTCAGTAGGTCCAAGATGACGGATCCACTCTGGCTGGGACGAGCCACTGGGCGGAGTTCTCTGAATCCACGCTCACGCCTGCCTCTGCCTTCTTTCCAGAGCAGAGCAAGCGAGCCCCTCTCGCCCGGCTGCCACTCTTTCCACCGGACCTTTGCCGGCTGCCAGCGGGACGAGGTCGCTTACCACGGCATGCCCGGCCGACTGCAGGAAGGCGGCCAGGATCTGGAGGGGCGGTCAAAGGAAGACGGCCTGGCCCACCCACCGTCTCCCCCTCCCAGCCCACGCGGTGAGTGGTGGCGCTTCTCGGGTGGCCAAGGCTGGGCTCTGTAGAGTCCGGTCTCAGAAAACTAAATGGAGTGGAGCCCAGCATGGCCAAAGACATGCTCTCATGTTAAACACTGGCCATCTCAGGAAGGCGTCTAGTTAAATTATGCCTCTGAAGCACTAATAAAACCAATATTTGGTGGGGTATACTGTGAGATGCAGGAAACTGGACTAGATGGGCCTTTGGCCTGATCCAGCACAGCTCTTCTTATGTTAGATCATCTTTGTATTTTGATATTCTATGACATCAAGGAGCGGTTAAAAATCAACATAGGAAATTCGTCTGGATATCAGCTTTTTGACAGCAGTAACGAATTTTTAAAAATATGGGGGGGGGGGTGTTGCCATGAATGTCTGCTAATTAAAAGTGTGCTGGTGGCATTCCTAGCATGACTGAATGTGAGCAGAAGCGGGAACCTTTAGAGCTGGTGGCAATTCCCTGTTTTGATGTATATTCCCTTTCATTGCTGTGCGGGTCAAACGGCCAGTAGGAGGCTGGTCAAGGGATTCCAGGTTCCCTGTCCTTCCATCCTCTCCACTAGAATATGAGGAAAGCTGGGTGGCTATTGCACAAGAAGAGAGGTCCATCCACTGCAGCCGTCGGTCCCAAGGCTGACCACCTAGAAGCCTGTAAGCAGAACATGACAAGGGCAACCGTCTTGCCTAGGAATTCCTGAAGATAGGAATTGGCCCGTCTAGCCCAGAAATGGCAACATGGATGGGCTAGTCCTTCAAGTGTGTCTTTTCTAGACCTTTATGGAAATTCTTGGTTGCATCAGCAGAACCATAGTGTCTAGATCAAGGGAAGTGATAGTACCACTCTGTTCTGCTCTGGTCAGACCCCATCTGGAGTACTGTGTCCAGTTCTGTGCTCCTCAATTTAAAAAGGATGTTGACAACCTTGAGCGGGTGCAGAGGAGGGTGACCAGGATGGTTGAGGGTCTGGAGGAAATGTCTTATGAGGAACGGCTTAGGGAACTGGGAATGTTTAGCCTTTCAAAAAGAAGGCTGAGGGGGGATACGATAGCTATGTTTAAATATTTGAAAGAATGTCATATTGAAGAGGGAACAGGTTTGTTTTCCATGGCTTCAGAGACTAGGACTCAGGGCAGTGGTCTCAAACTGCAGGAAAAGAGATTCAAATTAAACATTAGGAGGAACTTCATGATGGTTAGAGCTGTCCGGCAGTGGAATAGGCTGCCACAAAGGAGTCTCCTTCTTTGGAGGTTTTTAAGCAGAGGCTGGATGGCCATCTGTTGGGAGTCCTGTGATGGGGTTTCCTGCATGGCAGCGGGTTGGACTAAATGGCCCTTGAGGTCCCTTCCAATTCTATGATTCTATGAATCTATGAACCCTTATCTCTTTTTAAGGGCATTTTTCTTCTATCTGTATGTCCTGCTTCTATTGACACACACTCCTATTGACACACCCACACCCACACTCACACATCACTTGTCTCTAAGATTCAGACATCTTCCTATCTGTTTTTCCCTGATAGTGCTTGATTTTAGACCGCTGGGCCATGCTGGTGCCTTAGGAAACAAAGAGCCTTTTTACAGAAGAACAGTGTCCATAGCTTTTGTTTTCCTCTGAGGAAAATTCCTTCCGCCCCCATATCAGTTTGGGTGCTCTCTTGTCCATGCTTACTCAGCTGTTACAAAAGGTGAGGACAAACATCTTATAGGACACTGGTCGCTATTGTTTTAAAAATAATAATAATAAACTTAATAAACTTTATTTTTATGCCACCTTTCTCCCCGAAGGGAGAGAAAAGTTCCTGATATAATTACTTGATACACATTCCAGATACTAGCTAAAAGCATACTGCGTAACCTTCACAGATCTATTTTCTGCAGCATCTTTTAAATGTTTTCCTAACGTCACAAAAACCAATATGAAGGTTCCGGAGGGGTTTTTTTTGGGGGGGGGGCAATTTAAAAGATTAAAACCAGTCACTAAAATCCTGTGGTTTAGCAAATTTCACTCAAGTGGACCTATTGAATTAATGGGGATTTAGTTAGCTAATTCCTTTGTAAATTCTGTTAATCCAAGTGGCTTACTTGAACCGTAACACCTGAAAGCCCTGACTGTTACAAGACACAAAGCTGCAGAAGCTGAGTTTGTTGGCAATGTTTCTTTATTTCTCAAGACCGCATAAAGACAACTCAATCAGTGTTTCTGTGGGACTTGAATTTGGTGCTGGTGTTTTACAATTCTGTGCAGAAATGTGTACAGACAACTCTGCCGATGAGCTGACTCCCTTTAGTAAAGTATTCTGACCTGAAATATTACAAGATTTTCATTGATGTTCTCCATCTTAATCTGCGGTAACCCTGGAAATTGAGTGTGCCCACTTAAGGTCACCAGAAATGAAAAAAAATCATAGTTCCGTTATGAAAAGAGTAATCAGATTTTCTTGTGGGGTGAAGGTGCAGACTTGAAATCCTAAATGTGCCTTCAGGGCATATCTTCATGTTGTCAAGCATATGTCCTTTCTGCTCCTTGTTTTTTTATATGCATATTTGAGACTGACCTTTCTTGATGGCAGGAATTGGTGATGATTATATTGACAGAATTCCATAGGCTAACAAGGTGGCTGTGGATTAGTCGTAGATTCGTAATCATGCCAGTGGCTCCTAGTAAGAGAAAAGGAAAAGGTTATTTTTAAACCATGCCCGTAAACTTACACTGGATATAGAGAAATCCCAAGAATGTGATTTGATGCGTGCATGTACGCTGTCGGCCAATAGGGAAACCTCATTTGCACTACCAGCCAGCTACTGCAAAAGAGCAGAATGCAAATAGCTTCTTCGAAAGGAGGAAGTCACTCAGGAGGGAATGGCCTAAGGCAGGGATGTCCAAACTTTTTGCAAGGAGGGCCAGATTTGGTGAGGTAAAAATGTGGGGGGGCCGACCATTCAGCCTGAAAGGGGAGGAAGGGCATGGTCCATACGCATCTGCAACAGCCACAAATACTCCGGTTTCAAGGTGCAAGGAGGTGGGGAAGACGCTGCAGCATTGGAGCCAGGAGCAGGTAGGCAGGGTGGGTGGCTAGGGGGATGGACAGAGCCAGGGAGGGTAGGCAAACCATAAAACTGCAAGCTGACATCTCTAGCCAGCACAGGGATGAGTGATAAATGGGCTGAGCCAGCAGGGAGAAGAGGCTGAGGGCCACTCAGAATTTTAAATCGGGCCGCATTTGCCCCCCCCCCCAGGCCGGACTTTGGGCATGCCTGGTCTAAGGGTATCAATCTGCAACTGGTCCCTTCCAGAAAACAAAGAGATGCCAGGATGCCCATCGCCATCTGGCTACATACCATGTCTATTGTGTGCATGTCTATCTATACCTGCCTGCCTCCCATCCATCCATCCATCCATCCATTCATCCATCCATCCATCATCTGTCTGTCTGTCAGTCTATCCATCCATCTACCCACCCACCCTGGATCCATTATTTCAATAAGTATATCACATTGGCTTCCAAGATTCCATTAACGTTGCTAACTGATTTTTTTTTCAGATTTCCACATGATGCAGGACATTCCAGAGGAAGCTGAGAACATCCAGGAACCAAGTGTGGGCGACAGCAGCTCTTCTGACAGTTAGACGAATGAAGGAGCCCCCCTCCTCTCCCTGGCCTGCCTGAAGCTCTTGCAGGGAGTGATCTTGCCCAGAGCCACCTTTTCTCCAGTCCAAGACCTCGCGGCATTCAGGGACTCGGGACACAGACTCTGGGGTGGGCTGTGGGTGGGGACGCGGGAAGGGCTCAAGGGAACCCACCTTCCTCGGGAGAGGAGAGGAGACGGGGCAGGAGGTAGGGCAGCTGCCTCTTCCTGGCACCCACTGCTTTATCTGTGGCCTTCTTCCTTCCTCACCAATGGACGATGGATCAGGAGGTCCGGTTGCCCGCAGGGTTTTCTTCTTGCCTTCAGTCCACATTGCTGGCCAGGGAGTCAGGCTGTCAGCCAGACAGTCCGTGGGGACCATGATATCGCTTGATTCCGGCTCACCTGGGTGAATTCTCCATTTTCTGTGCAGTTTGATTTTATTTATTATGGGGAGTGGGAGAACCCTGCCCCACCTGTATGAAGGATAAGTTTTAAGTTATTTTTTGTTTTGTTTTTGTTTTTGTTTTTATTTTCCATAAGGCTCTGTGAGTGCATGCACAGCAGAAAGTAATACAGGGACATTCTAGTTTTCCTGGTGAGCCCCTCTGTTTTGAAAAGAGGAGGTCTGGAGGCCTAAAGAACCCCTATCAGCCCAGATCCTAAACGTCTTACCCTACAGGGACACCAAGACTGCATTGGGAGGCATGGATTTTAACCCCCAGCATTGGTCAGTGCTGGACCACTATTATTCCCCTTGATCTAAAAACACCGACAACAGCAACACAGGTTTTTACACATCCTCTGCACACACACATACCTTTGCTGCCCCATTAGATACGGGGTGGAGAACGAGCTTCTTAACCCAAGGATGCCACAATTCTACTGCAAATGGCACAGGCAGATATTTGTTGGGGATGATGGAAGTCAGAGTTGTAGGCATCTGGAGGGCACCGGGTTGGGAACGGCCGCAAGCCGGCCATTTTAACAGAACTTCTGTTTTGTAGCTGCAAAACGGCTACAGACCCAAGGAGGGCCTCCTGGAAGAAACAAGGTTGGTGCAAACAAAAAAGTGGACCAGTTTTGAGAGGACGTTGTCAAATATCCAGCTGGAAAAGACGGCACTGACAGGACATTTCAGCTTGAGGTGCTAAGATATCCGTTTACGCCTTAGTCACAGGTGGAAGTAGGAGTGGGGAGCACACAAGGAAGCCCCTAAATCAGGCATGTCCAAACTTAGGCCCTCCAGATGTTTTGGACCACAACTCCCACAGTCCTTTGCCATTGGTCATCTAAGCTTAGAATTTTGGGAGTTGTGGTCTAAGCCTGCCCTAAATGTTCTAAAGGACTGGCAAAAAGCCTTTTGGTGGGGTGGAATACAATTCACAATTTGAAACACCCCGCTTCATGACATCGACTGGTCGGGCGCAAAAGAGGGAGAGGAGAGGTCTGGCCAGATGGAAAGGAAGCCCCTCCTCCCCTGCCGCCTGGGGTGGGGCTCCTCCATTCCCGGCCCAGAGACAGCCTGCTGATAGGTTCTGTGAAATGTGTAGCCAACACCAGCCCCAAAAGGCCTCTGCTCGGAAGGCGCCCTGCTCCCTTGGAGATTCTGCCCTGGAATGAAGAGGAGGAGAAAGCGCAAGGGAGCCATGATTGCCCCGCCCACCCTGCCGCCCGGAGGAGAAGCCAGAAGGAGCATTTGGTGTGGACCAGTTTTCCTTGACTGGAAGAACAGCCAAAGTAAAGAAAGAACGGGTTGGGCCTCCATTTCTGTTGTTAGCTAAGGGACTGCTGTCCGTAGAGGAAAGAAATAATTCATTGGGGCAGTCTTTTTAAATTCAGTCTAGTAATTTTTTTTAAAAAATTGTCTTTTATTTTATTTATTTTTTCTGTACCAAAGCTGGAGATGTCTGTCAAAGATTAAATGCAGGGATTGCAAAATTAGTTTAGGACTTGATCTTCATTTGGGATTGATCATAAAGGGACGTTAGACTGGAATTTCGGGGTTTGACTGCACTGTAAGTAAACACAACCCTTGTCTCCATATGGGAAAGCTCCTGCCTTTGAGCTGTAGGCCCAGGGGCCGCTCACAACAAGGGGGAGGGAATCTCTTTCCTCATTGTGATCCATTCAAGGGCAAGGTGCTCCTTTTTTAGAAGAGATTTCCAAGGGTGGATATAATCAGAGACGAGGGTGACTCAAGACTGCAAGTGGGCTCTCTTTTCTTCCCCAACCTGATGAGTATGGAATACGCCTTAAAAGTCTTCTGCATTCCTATTTCTTCCAAACTTACAAAAATTGAAATGTTGCTGGATTCCTCAAATGCTGTCTCCCTAATGGCAAAAAAATATTAATTCATCAAAGGAAATAAAACCTGTTGGGTATCACAGACACTGTTTTAAAACCCGTCTCATCCTAGAAAAGATAGCGTAATTTGAAAAAGAAAAAGAAAAATCTTGCTGTGCTGACCAATAACACCTCTCCTAATTAGAAAATGTTGAAGAAAAAAAAGATGGCTAGAAAAAACTTTTTGTTTTTAAATTAACGCACGAGACTGATTTTTATATAAATATAAATATATATATATATATCTGAAGCGAACAAATGGTTTATTGTTTCCTGTTGATTTAACATGTAAAAGGAGAAGGAAAAAAAATAATTAAAGATATAAAACCCCCGAATGTGTCAAGTTTGCTGAGGGTTCATCGTGTGGAGCAGAAGCATCAAGGGAGAGGTTGAGGTGATGTTCAAGAAAAAGCTAGACAATTGTCGCATAGATAATTTGTTTATTTATATTTATTTCCGTAAATGGAAATTCTCCCCAAATTAGGAAAATAAAAACGAACACAAACTCTGGCAAAATAAATGCAAGAGGATGATTAGAGAGGCAAAGAAAGACTTTGAGGAATGCATGGCTAGCAATATAAAGGATAATAATAAAAGCTTATTTAAATATGTTATAATAGAAAACCTTCCAGAGAACCAGTGGGCCCTCTGGATGATGAGGGAGGAAAAGGAGGATAAAAGGAGGTAAAGGAGGATATGGGGCAGGGAAGGCTGAAGGGGCCCCACAGCTGAGGCCTCAGATGTACAGAGAGGCCACCCCAGCCAAAACCCCAAGCAGCCCCAGTGGCAGGGCAGGGCAGGCAGAGGCTAGCTGCCCCCAGGAAGCAAAGGAACCCTCCACCCACGTCCCCCACTATCTACTGGCCCCCAATGGAATCCAACAGCCATGGGACCAGGCAGCAAGGCCAGCCGAGGCCACCACACTACTTCAGCCCACGGAGCCCGGCAGGAGACCACCAACCCCTGTGCCCAACAACCCCAGTGAGCAACCCGTGCCACACCAACCAAGGGACGGGAAGGAACTGGCTGAGGAGGGCGAAGGACGACAACAAGAAGCCAGCCTGGGCAACCCCATGCCAGGCCGCCTGGTCCCAAAGGAGAGAGGAGGCAGCCACCTTCGAGGACTTGGAGAGGGTGGTGAGAGAGCTCGCTCAGGAACTCTCGGAGGCCGCCGAACCCACAGGAAGGCCAGACATACTTGCCAAAAGGTCAGACGGGGGTATCCTGAAAGGGAGAGGATGTGGTCCAGAGAAGCCGAACGTGGACCATAGAACCAGCCCCTAGAGAGAATGGGAAGTAGCCCACGGGGATGTTCTGCAGCTGTAAGTAGAGAATTGGGGTCCCCTGCGGGAGCAGGAGAAAGGAGAAAGGGACTCCATGGAGGGGCCACAACCCGCCACCATGGAAGAAGACACAGGGCCTACAGACCTTGAGGGTGCCTCCACTGAGGACACCAAGGAAGACCTGGGGAACTGCTCCCACCGGAGAGCAGGTGAGAATGGCATGGACCCCGCAGTAGGAAAACAAGAAAGCCATGCGGAATATAACATATGAAAATGGAATTGACCGCAAGTCAGAGTCTGCCCAGGTAAAGCATGGTAAGGGGGAGTAAAATTTAGGGTTGAGTGAAGAAAACTGGAAGACAGAGGGACTGATTGGCTAAGAAATCCGGAAGTGCTTGGCTTTCCTTAGGACCTGAAGTGGCCTCTTGGAATCATAGGGTAGCAAAGGGATATATCTCTAGGCCATGACCTTCCTGGTGACAAGGAGACCTCCTGACACCTTGGAACTCTGACAGGCTTCCGTGCTCAACAGACACCCAAGGCCACCATCCAGTCTATTGTAGAGGACACTGGGAAAGTCTACAAGTACCTGAAGGACCGCCTCCTTCCATATGAACCTACCCGGTAATTAAGATCAAGTCAGGGAGCCCTCCTCAAAGAGCCATCCCTTAAGGAGGTAAAGGGATGGCTTGCAGGAATAGGGCTTTTTCAGCAACTGCCCCCAGACTATGGAATACCCTCCCAAGTGAGACTTGCCTGGCACCGACGTTGATAACATTTCAGCGCCAGGTAAAAACCTTCCTGTTCCAGAAGTTTTTAAACTAATGATTGTGGGTCCTGCTGGCAATTTTAGTGCTGTATTTTAATGTATCGTATTTATTGTATTTACATGTTTTTATTGTTCTAATTTCATTGTAATTTTGATGTTTTAATGGTCTATTTTGACTGTGAGCCGCCCAGAGACCTTTGGGTAGTGGGCGGCATACAAGCTATATAAATAAATAAATAAATAAATAAATAAATAAATAAATAAATAAATAAATAAATAA
>JAHTLZ010000345.1:611263-646468 GCA_023846285.1 Phrynocephalus versicolor
TAAATAAATAAATAAATAAATAAATAAATAAATAAATAAATAAATAAGTCCCTCCTTGCTCCCAGGCAGAAGAGGGGCGCTTTCTGAACATTCATCCTGCCCAGGATTTTGTTCACCCTCAGAGGCTCAGCAGTTGCAGAGGTGCCACTCAACAAAGCAGACCGTAACATCACCGCAATGCTGAAGAAATGGCTGAACCTGCCAAAGAGGGCCAGCGATGGCATCCTTCATGGGCCAGTGCAGAAGGGAAGGGCTGCCACTCCTAAGATGGGAGACTTTCAGGACTAATGCTGGGTATCATGTCCAAGAAAAATGAAGAGTGGATGCCCTAGCCGGCAGTCCCAGTACAAGCCACCTCAGCTATTTCTATGTAAGGATATTTTAAATAATAATTTCCTATCATCCCCTGCAGTAAGAAAGACGTCTGGAGCCATGCAGCCATTGAGACAAAAGCAGGACTAGACTATGGGTGATAATGGTCCTCTACGGGAGCAGGAGGAAGAAGGGGAGTCTGTGGAGGAGCCACAGCCCCCCACCAAGGAAGAAGACCCCCAGCCTCTGGACCTCGAGGGTGCTTCCATTGTTGACACCAGGGAAGACCAGAGGAACCAACCCCACCCGAGACTCCTTGGTAAGAGAATGTTTCAACCTGATAATAATAATAATTTTATTACAGTCATTGACCAGCAAGGCAAAAGTACATGAAACATCACAGAGTACAGTGTATGTAACAATATGTAGGCCATCTTATTTATCATAAATCCTCTACCTCTACAATGTATCTATGAACATTTTCTATGAATCAGCCATATAAGATGATACAGTAGAAGACAATATCAAGCTCGAGCATAATCGGCACTGTACTTACTTAAAACCCCATTAAAACTATCAGTCCCTGGGACCCCTACCTAAGAACAACTTACTACTACTGTAACTGAACTCTAGCTGACAACTTCCCTTCACAAATTTTAATAGCAGCTGGACAAAATTTAGCTACTTTGGTCAGAATGACTAAGTTAGGAGTGGACTCAGTGAGCCTACCAGGATAATGTCCCTCGTATTTCAGAGTAGAAGGTACAATGCAACAACATATGGGAGATATTTTCAATCTCGGCAGAATTGCAGGGGCAGAAACGTTGGCTATAGGGAATGCTGTTCAACTTCCCTCCCTGAACTGCTGATGGAAGTAATTGAAATGGGCCAAGGTGAGGGCCCTACGTTGTTTGGGTGTTAGAGGTAAGTACAGATATTTGACCAGTTTGGGGGGGAAGGACATTCTCAAGCAAAAGCCTATTTAAGGTGGTACTGAAGTCCTGTTGTGAGAGAAGAACATTTCAATCTGAAATTTGGCCTGAAATGCAATGCCAGCAAATGTGCGCCCCTACACATCGAGATTGTTCCGGTCTTCCTTCCAGACCTTTCATGCTCTGGTTCCCCTGGCTGTGCCCTCCATAATATCTTCCTTCCTTCCCGCCAGCTGGAAGAGAACGAGGGAGCAGGAGGAAGATGGAGGTCCCACCCAGCCTGCTACACTGCTCTGCCAACATCTGACCCCTCTGCACACACACCCCCAGAGGAGATACAAGGGTTGCTCTGTCGGAAGGCTGAGATGGCTATTTCTATATAAGGATATTTTAAATAATAATTTCCTATCATCCCCAGCAGTAAAAAAACAGGTTCTGAGCCATGCAGCCGTTAAAACAAAAGCAAAACTAGACTATGGGTGATAACTATGTGATTTCTTACTGCTGGGGATGATAGGGGAGCAGGAGGAAGGAGGGGTGTGATTCCAGGTTGGGGATGGGAGGATTCTGTGAATATTGTGAGGCACCCGTGTTGCGGGACCAGGTGTGTGGGTCCACTAATAGCTCAGGGAATGATGAGGGAAAGATAAAAAATACCAACCCCTTTATAGAAGATATACCTGAGAGAACTTAGTTGTTTGAGCCAGTTGCTCAAGTACCTATGTTACCAGAAGAAAGATTGTTGTCAAGAAATAGAGACAGAGACTGTTTTAAAGATCTTTATCATAAAAGTTTATTATATTTGGAGCAACCTCGAGCTGTGTCCAGTGCTTTACCGTTTAAACCGGTAATACCAGTAACGGAACCCCCACAAAATGGCACCCATCTCGGGGGCATTATGGACGCAGAGAGGAATGAAAATGAATGGTTAAGACAAACATTGCAGAGACAAGATACAGTCATGGAAATGTTAGCGCAACAAAATAAAATTTTAATAAGTCAGTTGCACAATAACGACAAAGGAAATAAAGACACTAAAGGAGATCCGGTGTGGCCGGGAAACAACTTGCCTATTAAAATACAAAAAATGGGAATAGACGAAGACGTTGAAGCATATCTAAATACTTTTGAGAGAGTAGTCGCGGCAGCAAAATGGCCCAGAGACCAATGGGCGTTGATCGTTATTCCCTGTTTAAATAGCCGTTTACAACAAATAGTGGATTCACTTAGCATAGAAGAAGCTAATTGTTATGACAAGGTAGAGGCAATTTTGTTGACGTTAAATGTAATAGGAGATTCATATAGGAAGAGATTAGAGACTTGAAATTACAGACGGGGGTGCATCCTAGACCACTAGCCCAGATGATGAAAGCAAACGTAATTAAATGGTTAAACCAGAAATTAACAGTATTGAACAAGTTATAGAAGAAGTGGTGATCGAGCAGCTATTAAACACTACAAGCGGATCGGTCGCTAATTGAGTGAGACGAAATCAGCCAAAGGGATTGGAGGAGGTTGTACGCCTATTGGAAAATTACACTGATTACAATGAGAGGAGCGGGGATCGTGAGAACGCGGGAAGCAAACCCTTAGAAGATGGTGTTCCCTCCACCACGTAGAGCTCTGCGGGGCAACGGAGGTGGGCCCGGGAAAGAAAATCCCGACAAAGGGAAGAGTTTCAAACCCATGAAGGGTTACAATGACTTCCGTCCTATGACTTATGGACCACCGGATTGACCAAGCATGAAAATACCTAGAAAATCACCCAAGGCCATATGTTTCGAATGTGGTTCCATTAAGCATTTCCGACGGAATTGCCCACACCTCGATTGTTCATGGGTAGAAACTGAGGGGACTGAAAAGAAAGCAAAGATGGGAGGAAGGGAAAACACTTGGGAAATAGTAGCGACTGTTAATGGTGAGAAAAAACATGCATTAGTTGATACAGGGTGTACCCAAACATTGGTGCGCAGTGTAAAGGGATCGGAGAAAGGAAATCAAATAGTAGTGCAATGCATACATGGAGATATCAAGCCTTGTGAGACAGTATGGCCAACGGTTGAAATAGATGGGAAAACCAAATGGATGAATGTTGGGGTGGTGCCTTCCTTATCTAGAGAAATGTTAATTGGGAGAGATTGGGAGTACATTAATAATCTTGTGTCAAAACAGGAAGGAATGCAAGGAGAGACCCGACGAGAGGACAAAGAAAAATGGACGGATATGATGGAGGCACCTAGAGAGAGGGTGAGACTTTGGCAACAAGAAGATGAGAGTTTGAGTGACTGGTTGAAACAGGCTAAACCAGAAGGCGAGGTAAAAGAGGGTGATGCCTGATATGAATTGTGACAAGGGTTGTTATACTACATTGATAAAGAGAGACAGGATCATTTGGTGGTGCCCAAAGGATGGAGGGTTAATATAATGAAATTAGCACATGATGTGACTATGGCAGGGCATTTATCAACAGACAAAATGTTAAAGAAGAATTTTCAGAGGTTTTGGTGGCCGGGGATGCATAAAGATGTGGAAACTTTCTGTCAAACCTGTCCACAGTGTCAACAGCATCAAAGTAAACCATGCCCAGGAGGAGAATTAATTACCATGCCCCTCATCAACAAACCTTTTGAAAAAATAGGCTTAGATTGAGTAGGCCCACTTCCCAGATCATCAGGTGGACATTCCACATATTGGTTATTGTAGATTATGCCACCAGATATCCAGAGGCCATTCCTTTAAGATCCACATCTACCAAGGTATTGGCCAGAGAACCCCCAAACAGGAGAAAGCCATCATGACCTACGTTTCGTGTTTCTATCATGCCTTTGCTGGTGCCAAACAGGTAATGGCAACAACAACAAAAAAGCAAAGTGTGCTGTTGGTTGGCTTCTTTTTCTACCGCCCCATCTGACGACAAGGCCACTCTGGGCAGTTTAGATACAGCCCTGTAGTGTTTGAAACACTCTTGGGACAGTTTGCAATTGTATTTCAGAGGCTGTGCATTGCTCCCTGCCGCTAAGCAATCTGGGCACTCAGTTTGCCATCTTTGGAAGGACAGAAGGCTGAGTCAGCCTTGGGTCGGCTACTGGTGTCCGGGATTGAACTTGGCTCATGAGCAGAGTCTTTGCTGCAGTGCTGCAGTTGAATCACTACCCTTTGAGGCTCTTAAGTCGGCCTCTGGGCAGTAAAGAGCCACGAAATCCACGTTCCCCCCCCTCTGACACACCATTGTGGTGCCTAGAGCCGTAGAAAACACAACAAGCCCCGTCACTGTCTCTTAAGGACTCGCCATCTGAAGTTCCGCCTAGGAGAGTTGAGGTGTCGCAGGATCCGTCTCAACTGGAGGTCTAGCCTTCCAGGACTGACTGATGCTCCTTTTCTCTCCCTTCCTGCTTCCAGGCGGAGACGGCAGCCAACCGCATTTGCAAAGTTCTCGCTGTCAACCAAGAGAACGAGAAGCTGATGCTGGAGTACGAGAAGATGGCCAGCGAGGTACTTTTTCTCTTGCCGAGAAGGCGCGAGCCCCCAGGATCTGCTGAGGAGCAGGATCCATCCTTTCCGGGAGAGCAGGATGAGAGCCAGGAAGTCCTGCTTCAGATGTGCCTTGCCGAAACGGCCGCTCACCTCCCGAAAAGCGAGGATCTCCCCATAGATGTTTGGGCTGCTAGTAGGTCCTTGGTCTCGACAGGCTGAGCATCCCACACCCCTAGGACTGTGTGCCCCCCCAACCCCCCCCCAGGGCCTGAGCCCTCTCCTCTCTTTGGTCAGCTCCTGGAATGGGTCCGGTGCACCATCCCCTGGCTCAGTCAGTCAGTCAGGTTTTTAATGCGGTATAAAACCATAAAAGTCATTAAAAGTCATTAAAACATGATTGCAAAATTGTAGAGTTACAAAAACAGTGTAGATATAACAATATACATAGAAATATTAAAATGAAAAAGGAAACTAAACCAGTAAAAGAAAGTAGAGAATTTTCTAGTTAAAACTAGCCTGCCTTCTTAGAATGGAATTTAATCAGGTATAAGCAGAATTTGGCTATTTGTTTGGTAATAAGAGTTTTCATCACTTAAAAGTCTTTCCAGGCCCATCTCGTTTGGGTCTACTGTAAGTCTATCTAAGCATGGGTGAATGAATCTCTCTCTATAAAGGTTGTGAAGAGGACAACAAAAAACATATGTACCATAGATTCCACCTCCCTTTGGGAGCACATGCAGCGTCTATCTTCATAGGGAATTTTCTTATATCTCCCTTCTAAAACCATTGAAGGAATAACTGAACAACGGGCTAAAGTAAAGGCTCTCCGGTAAGCAGGCTCTTCCAGCTGTAAGAGATAGTTGGCCATTTTCATAGCATATCTGGTCTCCATAGGAGCCCTAAACAAAGGGGATTGTGCTATATCTCGTTGGCACTCAATGTCTTGGATCCTTTGTTTAATAAGTGCTTTGGCCTGTGTAGTACTCTGAACCAATAGGTCATCTATTGAGAGCCCCATAGATTCTAATTTTCTTTTTAAAGTTTGTATCCACCTAGGTTGAAAAGGGTCTTGGTTTATTAAAGGGAGAAGGCCTTTTTGGTCTGAGAAGCTCTTAAGCCACTGACAAACAGAGGCAATAAGTATTCTGGCTTCTAGTTTCATTTGACCCAATTCTAATCCTATCAAAGCTTTGGAAACACCTGGAGGGACTTGTAAGATAGAATGGAAGAACTCCGATTGTACCTTCTCTAACACAGCCAGATCAGCCAGAGATATTCCTGTATAGGTGCCATATAGGAGCTGAGCTACAACTTTGTGTTGGTACAGCCTTAATGCTGCCGGAACAAGGAGACCTCCCTTTGTTCTGAAGAATCTCACAATAGCATTAGCAGACTGCTCAGCCTTCTCAGCTCTCCAATTACAGTGTGCATTGTTAGCCCCTGATTCTTGCACGATCACCCCCAGATAGGTGAATTTATGCACTTGCTCAACTTTCTTCCTTTTTATTAGGCAAGATCTTATTTTTGGCCGTCTGCCGAAGGCCATCACTTTTGTTTTATCACAATTAATAGTCAGGTGTTCTTTATCACAGTAGGCTGTGAAGCTATCCAAGGCCCTTTGGAGACCTACTGGAGACCTCGATAGAATAACAGTATCATCAGCATAAATCAGTATTGGGAGGTGCCGTGAAGCAAGCTTTGGTGGGTGAAATTTTAAGTCACTCATATGCTTCACCATATTGCTAATATAATAGATGAACAATGTGGGGGCCAACAGGCAGCCTTGCTTGACTCCCTTGGAGGTTTTGATAGAATTTGTTAGTAAGCCTTGTGGGTTACATCTTACTTTAAGGTATGTTTCCATCGCCTGGCTGGAGAACCGTGTGCCCGAAAAGAGCATGAGTGCCATGCAGCGCAAACTGGAGGACTTCCGTGACTACCGGCAGGTACACAAGCCCCCTTGCGTCCAGGAGAAGTGCCAGCTGGAGATCAAGTTCAACACCCTGTAGTCCAAGCTGCACCTCAGCATCCAGCCCCCCTTCATGCCTTCAGAGGGCAAGATGGTCTCTGTAAGTCAATGCCCCCCCACCCCCGGGCAGAACAGGGAAGAGACGCACACACACCCAGACGCCAATGGGTAGCTTTCCTTTCACAAGGACAGGGTTAAGTTTAGGGTCAGTCAAAATAAATAACAAATAATTTTAAAAAATCAAAAAGCCTAAAAGGGTTTTGATGATGGCCATCAACCAAGAGGGCTCCCACAGCGGAGAGTGCCTGCTGTTAAATATTGAAAGCCATTGTGCCGATTTTTCACCTTTCTCATTTCCCCCTTCCATTAAGTTATTTTCTAAGAATTCCCCTGGACAAGGTGATGGGAACGCACAGACGAGTGATGGTCTGGGGCCTCTCATTCTGTGAAAGAGGCGCAGTAAAAGCTTTGTCTGGAAACTCCTGGGACATAATTAGTGGCTTAATTAACAGATCTCCATTCTGCCCTTCAGCAAAAAAATAAATATAGTATTCATAGCAGGTAAAGAGCAACAAAACTTATAATATATATATATATATATATATATATATATATATATATAAATGGATTAAAACTCAATACATATCGGACTGATTTAAAGGAAGGGGGGGAGTCAGAGGCCGAAAATAAAGGAGAAAGGGTGGTTTCCCTCCATGGGGAATGGCATAAAGAGAAAGACTTGTCGAAGCCTCTTTTACGTCCAAGGATCGGAGGCCCATCCTTTGGTGGGTGTAGTGGTGCTTTGCCGGCTTTCTGCCTGTTGCAGAGCCCTGGTAGGTGCATGCCAGGCTGGTCCCTGTCGAGGTAGGGAGCACCCGGCCTGAGACGGCTGCCCCATCCCTTGTGTGCCTGCAGGATATCACCCATGCCTCGAAGGGTCTGCAGCAGGTGGAGAAAGGAGCCTGGAGCGCCTGGACCACCTGACTGAGAAATTCAAGCAGAAGGCCACCCCCTGCACGAAAACTGGACCAGAGGTAGCTGCTGAGCCCCTCCCCTAGACCTCCCCCTCTCTCCCTCCTGTCCGTCCGTCCATCCATCCATGGAGCCCTTCCTGGCCAGCCACACAGTCCCCCTCCCACCCCATGGCCTCACCTCTCGTCACCTGCCTGCTTCCACCCCCCCCTCCCCACACGGAAGGAAGAGATGCTGTCCCAGAAAGACTACGAGTCGGCTCCGTTGATGAGATCCGGGTCCTCATGAGGAAGCACGAGGCCTTTGAGACCGACCTGGCCGCCCACCAGCACCACCTGGAGCTGATCGCAGCCATTGTGCAGGAACTCAAGTAGGTGCCGGGAAGGGCAGTTGCGCTGGGGAAGCAGAACCAACTGCTTGATTCTTTTTCGCCGAGTTTGGGACCCCTGGATCTATCCCAGGCTAGACCAGGAAGGAAAGAAGTCTGCTTTCTTATCCCAGATCCATAAAAACAGCTTCCTGGAGAAATTATAAGAAGAACAGCTTCCCGCAGAGCTCCATGGCTGGCTTGTGGTGCAGAACCTGCCCCGAAAGAAAGGCCAGCTTGTGGGCATACTTGCAAGGCGCCAGTAGGCGGATCGTTCCCGTCCAGTTCCAGTACATGTGGCAAAGCTTGAATGTCAGCCTCTGCATGTGATCGGGACTGAGATTAGCTGTATTTTTCACACAGACATAATGAGTAGGGATGCCACAGCCTTGTCGGGCCGAGTGAGCGATTGTGAGACAGACAGGAAGGAAAATATAGTAGTGGGTCCGTCCGTGAAAGATGACCAGGGACAGAGACCACAGGAAGGAAAAGAACAACGAGAGAAAGAAGAAATACCAGGGAAATTATTCTTCGAAGACAAAGACATGAAGCAAGACCAGAAAGAGATGGAGATGAAGGAAATACAAGGAAAGAAAGATAATGAAAAGCAGTATATGGTAAAGGAAGGGTATATGGCTATAGTCAAGGAAGTTATAACTTGGAACTTAATGACTGAAGAGTTAAATGAGATAGCAAAACACTTTAGGAATGAAGCCACACAGACTGAGTCTGAGAAGGAGTCAGGAAAATTAATGATCAATAAATAAGCTCAGACAGTTGTTTTGGAAATACAAGGAAAGAGATATGGGTGTTCAAGTCAATATTAGGAACCAAAGAGAGATTAGGAACATGGGAATGCAGACACAGGATATAGAGGATAAATATGCAGTAGGGAAGGGATGGCATATTGGAGTCCAAGTTCGAATGGATATGGAAAAATTAGGGAAAGTTATAGGAATACAACTCGAAGGACAGGCGTGTTGGACTTTGTTTAAGGAGGTGGGGATACAAACGGGGGAGCGCACGCCGAGGGAGGGGGAGAGAAGTTCGTTGAGGGGACAGCGAGAGAGGGGAATGGTTAGGTCAGTTACGGAAGGGCGGACAAGGGGAATGGAAGTGAGGAGAGAGTTCGGAAGGGAAAGAGATATCGGACTCCCCTTACCAACCCCAAGGGACCACCAAATTACCCTCAATACGGTAAT
This sequence comes from Phrynocephalus versicolor, assembly GCA_023846285.1. Lineage (NCBI taxonomy): Eukaryota > Metazoa > Chordata > Lepidosauria > Squamata > Agamidae > Phrynocephalus > Phrynocephalus versicolor. Next base: position 620,492 of record JAHTLZ010000345.1, read on the forward strand.
ACTAGGTTCCCCACTTGGCAAACCCCCACTTCTACTTCGGGACCTCCAGGATGGATCCCTGGCTGGGGCTGGAGCCCACAAGTTACAGTACCCCACAGGGGGGAGAAAAAGAAAATGAGAAAAATATTCTGTTCGGTAAAAACCTTGTTAATCCCAGTTCTGAAATGCCTGTGTTGACCCCGATGTTTGAATTGCAACCGAAAGAAATGTACGACAAGACCTTTGTTGAAGAGTTTAATAAAAATTTATTTGTTACACCGGATTTGAAGTTGCAAGCCTCTAGTTCTTCAGTAGAAACACTAATTAACATAACAGAACCCTCACAAATTGGTGCCCAACGTGTCGAAGTGGTTCATAAAATTGAAGAACAGCAGGAATGGTTACAAGAGGCTTTACAAAGACAAGACAAGGTGATGGAAAGGTTAACCGAACAGAATAAACTTTTGTTGCGTCAGTTAGAAAAACGAGATAAAGAAGACGGAGTGGTGAAGAAGAAATTACTAGAAACTCCTAGGACTATTGCTACAGTCAATAATCCGCCATTTCCTGTGAAATTACAAAAAATGACAGAAGAAGATGATATTGAAGCCTACATCGACACGTTCGAACGAACATCGTTGGCTGCGAAATCGCAGAGAGATCAATGGGCTCTTATTCTAACACCATGCCTAACCAGAGAACTACAAGCAGTGGTTGATTCCTTAGGGCCTGAAGATGCCTGTAATTATGACAAAGTAAAACAGACTATTTTACTTACATTTAACATCTCAGAAGAGGCTTATCGTCGAAAGTTTAGAGACTTAAAATTACAAATGGGAATTCATCCACGTCCCCTGGCACAAAGAATGAAGGCTAATGTTATCAAATGGCTACAAGCAAGGGTCCATACTTTCGACGAAGCCATTGAGGAAATAGTCATTGAACAACTGCTTAATACTGCAAGCCCATCCGTTAATAACTGGGTTCGTCGGAATTGCCCTAAAGGCTTGGAACAAGTGATCCAGTTACTGGAAAATTATTGCTTCACTAATGAACACCCTTATACGTATCGCGAGAAGGGAAACCAGGAAGCAATACAGGAGACCTCGCGAGGCAAACCGATAACATCTATTTCCAGGGACGGTCCACGTGGGGGCTCATCCCTACTGAATCGCGATGGAGGCAACACCAAGATGGACGCTCCCAGTGTGGGAAAACGCATTAGACCCCTTACATGGGGACCAGACAACCAGCCATCCCAATTTTTCCTTCCGCGGAAGGACAATCGAGCTGTATGTTATTCATGTGACTCCGCCCAGCATCTTCGTCGAGATTGCCCACGTTTACACTGTGCATGGGTGGAGGCTACTGAGAAGCGATTGGAATCGGGAGGGACATTCTTGGGAAGTAGAGGCTAAAGTAAATGGGGAAACGAAAAGGGCTTTGATAGACACTGGATGTGGACAGACTTTGGTGAAAACGATTAAGGGATGCCCTCTCAAGGAAGGGATTATGGTACAGTGTATTCATGGTGATTCTAAATTGTATAACACTGCATGGGCGGATGTAGAAATACTGGGACATAAACACAAGATGAAAATAGGCATTGTGCCATCTCTGACTAGAGATATGTTACTAGGGAGGGATTGGCCAAATATTAATCTGTTAATGTCACTACAGGAAGGCATGTATGGACAACCCACTCTTACAGAGGATAAAGCTTGGCGAGAGATGCTTGATGCCCGCTCTGAAAGGGTGAGACTGTGGCAACAAGAAGATGATTCTCTCATTGATATTGTATCTAATGTAAAAGGTGAAGGGGCTGTAACTTTGGGAGACACTGGGTTTGAAATGAGAAAAGGTCTAATTTATTTTATTGATAAGGATGGATCTGATAGATTGGTCGTACCACATGGATGGAGATCAAACATTATGGCCCTATCTCATGATATCCCACTAGCTGGCCATTTGTCTATCGATAAAATGTTAGCTAGAGTACAACTGCGATTTTGGTGGCCTGGCCTAAGAAAAGATATAGAGAATTATTGTAAAACATGTAAAATATGTCAACTTACTCAACCTAAACCTAGGAAACGAGGGGAATTAATTCCGATGCCATTAATTGATAAACCCTTCCATAGACTTGGTTTAGATATCATAGGTCCATTATGCAAATCTGCAGGAGGTCATACCCATGTCTTAGTGTTGATAGATTATGCCACTAGGTACCCAGAAGCAATCCCTTTACAATCTACTTCAGCGAAAGTATTAGCTAGAGAGCTGCTACAATTCTTTTCTTGCATGGGTTTTCCAACTGAAATTTTAACAAACCAAGGGTCAAATTTTATGAGCTTGATGTTAAAAGAGATGTGGAAAATCTTAGATGTCCAACCAATTCGAACTACTGTTTATCATCCCCAGACTAATGGATTGGTTGAACGGTTCAATAAAACATTAAAAGGGATGTTGAGAAAGATCATCAAGGAACACCCCAAACAATGGCATCTTATGCTTGCCCCTTTAATGTTTGCCATTAGAGAAGCCCCGCAATCATCAACAGGTTATTCTCCTTTTGAGTTGTTATATGGTCACAATCCTAGAAATATCTTAGATTTGATACGGGAAAGGTGGGAAGAAGGACAAGACGATTCTGACTGTATAGCTAAATATGTAATAGATATGAGAGATAGGATAAGAAAGGTTGCTGAATTAGCAAAAGGACATTTATACCAAGCTCAATCTTATCAAAAACATCATTATGATGCCAAGATACATCCTTGTGAACTCCAAGTTGGACAGAAAGTACTTTTACTTTTACCAATTGAACATTCTAAGTTGTTTTCCCAATGGCAAGGTCCTTATACTGTTATCAGAAAGGTGAATGAGGTAGATTATGAAATTGAAATGCCAGACAAGAGGAAGAAAACAGGAATATTTCATATAAATTTGTTAAAGAAATGGGAGGACAGGGAAGCCTTTTGGGCACATGTGGAAGATGACGACTTTGAACCCAGTTCTTTCTATGATACAGACACCATTCATATTTGTCAAGAACTATCTGATAGTCAGTTAAGGGACAGACAAATTTTAGAAGATGAATTCAGACACGTTTTCTCTGAAACACCAGGTAAAACTACTTGGTTTGAACATCAGATTAACACTCCCGATAAGGTAGTCATCAGAGACCAAGGCAGAATTTGGCCTTGACATCTTATTCCGGTGATAGAAGAGGAAGTAAATAAGATGCTCCAATTAGGGGTGTTAAACCCTCTACTAGTCCTTGGAGGAGTCATCCGGTGGTGGTGCCCAAACCTGACGGCACAATACGCTTTTGCATGGATTTTAGACGAGTAAATAAGGTATCGAAATTCGATGCTTATCCTATGCCACGTATTGATGACTTATTAGATAGGCTAGGAGAATCGGGAATCCTATCGTCCCTGGATCTAACTAAAGGATACTGGCAGATCCCATTACGAGAAGACAAAGAAAAAACTGCATTTGCAACACCAAAAGGATTGTATCAATTTAAATATATGCCTTTTGGTTTGCATGGGGCGGGGGCGACCTTTCAACATTTAATGGATCATGTTTTAAGCGCTTTTCGAGATTTTGCAGTTGCTTACATAGATGATATTATAATTTTTAGTAAAACCTGGCAGGAACACATGTATCATCTCCGACAAGTGCTTAAGGCTTTGAGACAAGCAGGATTACATGTTAATCCTAAAAAATGTAAAATTGCTCGTAAAGGTATTGAATTCTTGGGTTTCATGGTAGAAAACGGTAAAATTCTTCCACAAGAAGGAAAGGTGGACAAAATGTCAAAATGGCCTATTCCTACTACTAAACGACAAGTTCAACAATTCTTAGGTCTAGCAGGTTACTATAGACAGTTCATACGAAATTTCTCCTCAATTTCTGCCCCGTTAACTGATCTCACTCATAAAAATTTGCCTTAAAAAATTCGTTGGGGTAGTAAAGAACAATCTGCTTTTGACAAGTTGAAAAAACAGTTATGCTCTTACCATGTTAGACATGCTCCTGATTTCAGACACCCCTTTATTGTCCAAACGGATGCGTCTGATAGAGGTATCGGGGCTGTCTTAGCGCAGAATATTAGTGGAGAAGAACATCCTGTACTATTTATTAGTAGAAAGTTAAAGGGCAAAGATTTGAAATATTCTACCATTGAGAAAGAGGCATTGGCTGTTAAATGGGCGATTACTTCATTGAAATACTACTTATTAGGGTCCACATTTACTCTCATAACTGATCATGCCCCTTTAATTTGGCTAAATCGTATGAAGGATTGTAATCCACATCTAACCCGATGGTATCTCAGCTTACAACCCTTTGCATTTCAAGTTCAGTATAAAAAAGGGGCAGAACATTCTAATGCTGATTATTTTTCCCGGCAGGGCCCCTGGGTGGAGAAAAACACACCACGGACGACCCACTTGGTGGGGGGGTGAGACAGACAGGAAGGAAGACATAGTAGTGGGTCCGTCTGTGAAAGATGACCAGGGATAGAGACCACAGGAGGAGAAAGAACACTCCCCTTACCAACCCCTGAGGGACCACCAAATTACCCTCAATACGGTAATACTAGGTTCCCCACTTGGCAAACACCCACTTCTACTTCGGGACCTCCAGGATGGATCCCTGGCTGGGGCTGGAGCCCACAAGTTACAGTACCCCACAGGGGGGAGAAAAAGTAAATGAGAAAAATATTCTGTTCGGTAAAAACCTTGTTAATCCCAGTTCTGAAATGCCTGTGTTGACCCCTATATTTGAATTGCAACCGAAAGAAATGTACAAGACCGTTGTTGAAGAGTTTAATAAAAATTTGTTACACTGGATTTGAAGTTGCAAGCCTCTAGTTCTTCAGTAGAACCACTAATTAACATAACAGAACCCTCACAGCGATCAAATAGAAATCCACCCAGTCTCGTGCCCGGAGAAGGCGTTGTGAACTGCTCGCTAGCTGCCGAGTAGATGTTGGTGCTGATTTTCTTCTGAACAACAAAGACAACCATTTTAGGGTCATAATTCTCAAAAACCTCAAAGCATTTCTGCAGCTGGGGGATTTCGTAGCTCTCCACCATATTCAGCTGGCTATCTGACACCCCGTCTCTATAAACCACAATCTTCTCAGGGAGGCTGTGATTGACCTCATGGAACTTCTGCAAGGCACCCACCAGGCAGACTTTCAGACTGCCTGTGATTTCCATAATTTCCTGGTGAGGTATTTGGAATACAACTCTCGAGTACCATTTGGTCAAAGTCTGATTTCTGCTCGCCACAAATCCGACCACCAACCTTCACAATGCTGTCCCAGAAGGACTGCGAGTCAGCCTCCCTCTACGAGATCCGGGCCCTCATGAGGAAGCACAAGGCCTTTGAGAGCGACCTGGACGCCCACCAGGACCGCGTGGAGCAGATCGCAGCCATTGCGTTGGGGAGGCAGAACCAACCGCTTGATTCTTTTTGGCCGAGTTTGGGACCCCTGGATCTCTCCCAGGCTAGACCTTTGGGGGGGCAGGGGGCGGGGTCCTTCTTGAACATCCAACGTCCCAATGCTGCATATTTACAATGTGCTTTCCATGTGAGGTGCTGAAAAAGGATTCAGCCTTGACACCGGGGGGGGCATTAATAGGGTGGGTGTCTGCTTTCTGACCCCGGGGCTGTCTACCAGCGACAGTGAGTCAAATCTCCTTCTCATCCTAAGAGTTATCACACTGTATAACGGGCACTAAATTCTCTCCAAGCAGTTAACCAAACATGGATAGAAATCTGATCGGTTTTACTGCTGTTCCCACGTTGATGCATCCCATTGTCACTTTAAAAAACAACAACAGGCATATGTTGCTTGAAGGCCTCCTTGGCATTTAAGCAATTGGGTTTTTCTACTTCCAGAAAGTTCATAGAGATGTCATTTTCTTGGTTTGGGGCATCTGGTTTCCATACGCTGGTGAATTAGGTCCCTGATTCCAGGCTTTTGGTTTGGTGGCGGTGTTGTGTATTGATCTGTATTCCTATTATCTGTACTTGCTTATGTTGAAGTACCTGCCTTCCTGTTCCAAAGGGAACAGGCCTATTGGTTTCTGTTCCTGTTTCAAAGGGAACAGGCCTATTGGTTTATTCAAGTTGCTGCATTTGGATCCTCAATCCTATTGGTCTCTGCCAAAAGGCAGCTTTGTGATTGGTTGTAATTGTTCCCTCCAAAATGTATCTTTTCCTAGCCAGTTCTGGCTCCTATAAATGTAGCTCCCTCTCCCCAGTCCCCGGTCTTGTTCTCTCCCTGAATAAAGAGCTGTTACACTAAAGCTGTCTCCAGCCTGTTATGTCAAGAGCTGAAATCACTTGCTGAAATCACTAAACCCCACGCTACTACCCTGGCGACGAAGGTGGGATCCGGAATGCTGAGAAGCAGAGGATCATCACACTGACTCAGAGTCCGGATCGCAGTGGAGAACAAGACTCACCAGCCGGCTTAGAAGACGACCCTGCCCGCCTGGAGAATGGAAAGTCCACGGGTATTGGAGCCCTTCCAGCCATCGGAGCCCCACACTTGGGAGGACTATGTTGAACGCTTCGAGTTCTTCGTGGTGGCTCAAGGAATCACTGGTGCCAGCAAAAGAAGGGCCACGTTCCTAAGTTGCTGTGGGCGTGAGACATTCATGTTGGCCAAGGCACTGTTCGCCCCAGCAAAGCTGAGTGAGACATCACTCGCAAACATTTTCGCCCGGCTGACAAGCCACTTGGCACCTACCAAAACCAAGATGGCCTGGCGGATGGAGTTCCAGAAAAGGCAGCAGCAAATGGCTGCATTCCTGGCAGGACTCCGGGAGCTTGCTAAGCACTGTGGCTTCCCAAATCTTGAAGACACTCTCTTGAATCAATTTGTTGGGGGGCTCAGCAGCAAAAAAGCGTGAAGGCGCATTGTGGCAAAGGAAGATGTCACCCTTGCCTCCGTCTTGAAAGAGGCCACCGCCACAGAGAATTATGAGCAGGAAGAGCTCAATGCCAGTTGCAAGGCCACAAAGCTGCGAGTAGAGGCTGCCCATGCCATGGATGAACCAGAGGCTAGTCCCAGCCAGAGCCCAGTCCGTGGTGTCAAGTTGGTGCATCAGGCTGATGCATGGGCCACAGATCGTCGAGGCACTTGCCCAGGCTGTGGCAGAAACCATGAGTGGAAAAGCTGCCATTTTCATGATGCTACGTGCAGAGCATGCAGAAAGACAGGACACATCGCCAGGGCCTGTAGGTCGGTGGCAGCTGGAACAACGGGATCACCTAGATCAACGTGTCGCAGATCATCCACCACGACTCATCTCCTGGACGACTGCAATTATCTCACAGAGATCAACGGAGAGACCGTGCAGTTCCCGGCGCAAGGCAAAACATCCATCAGAGTGAAGATTGAAGGTCAACCATGCGACATGGATGTAGATTCCGGATCTGGATTCACCATTGTCTCAGACCAGACTGCAAGGGGGCTCTTCCCTGGGGGTAAGTTCCCCTCTCTGGAACCATTCCCAGCAACCTTGCAATCATACACGGCTGGCCGCATCCACATTCTAGGAATGTGTGCGGTGAGGGTACAATTCCGGGAGAAACAGGCCGTGCTTAAATTGGTGATTGCAAAGGGGAGTCACCCCAGTCTCCTGGGTACTGACTGGTTTCCCGCCTTGGGACTGTGTATATCAGGGCTCAACTCAGTCCAAACTTCCCCAGAATTGGGCAAGGCATTAGGCCAGGAATTTGCCGAACTCTTCAGTGGAAAACTGGGTTGTTATAAAGGGCATCCAATTGACTTTGAGCTGGACCCCAGGGTGGCCCCAATCCGACTCAAGCCAAGGCGAGTGCCATTTGCGCTGCAACCCAAGATTGAGGCGGAACTGGACAAATTGGTCAAATAGGGAGTTCTTTCACCTGTGGACTCTTCTAAGTGGGGGACTCCTATCGTCACACCCCTTAAGGCAAATGGGGAAGTGAGAATTTGTGCAGATTATAAATGTACTATCAACAAGGCACTCAGGGGAAATTCATACCCCATTCCAGTAGTCTCACAGCTGTTGGCAAAACTAGCTGGGGAAAAATTTTCGCCAAACTTGACCTGGCACAAGCTTACCAGCAGCTGCCAGTGACTCTGCAATCTGCGGAAGCACAGACTATCGTAACACACAAAGGGGCTTTCAGAGTAAACAGGTTACAGTTTGGAGTTTGTGTGGCCCCAGGGATTTTTCAAGGACTAATGGAGCACCTGTTAAGGGGTCTGCCAGGGGTCTTGCCATTTTTTGATGATGTTCTGATTGCTGGGAAAGACCCCCAGGAACTAGTTGGGCGTATCCGTGCTGTGTTACTCAAATTTAAAGAGGTGGGGCTGCAGCTAAAAAAGGGAAAATGAAGTTTTGGGGTGCCATCTGTGGATTTCTTGGGGTTTAAAATTGATGCAATGGGCATCCACCCCACTGACTCTAAAATTAAAGCCATTACTGAGGCACCACGCCCACGGAACAAGACGGAGTTACAGTCATTCCTGGGACTTATTAACTTTTATCATTCATTCCTACCTCAGAAAGCTTCAATAGCGGAACCGTTGCATAAACTATTGAAGAGAAAGAGTGTGTGGCATTGGGCTCAGGCACAGCAGAAGGCTTTTGACACCTTGCGGGGCATGCTGACTAGCAGGAGCGTCCTTGCTCATTATGACGAGTCGAAACCTCTTGTCCTGGCATGTGATGCCTCTCAATATGGGCTGGGAGCTGTGCTGGGCCATAGGGAAGCAGATGGGTCAGAAAAGCCCATCTCGTTCTATTCTCGTACGTTGTCGCCAACGGAGCGCAACTACGCACAAATTGACAAGGAAGCCCTGGCAATAGTGGCAGGGATTAAAAAGTTTCATGACTATTTATACGGTCACCACTTCTTCCTTGAAACGGACCACAAGCCTCTGTTAGAATTGTTCAACCTGAACAAAGAGACGCCGCAGATTCTCTCCCCCAGAATGTTGCGATGGTCTATATTCCTGAATGGGTTCCAGTACACCCTGACCCATGTTCCAGGGAAAAGGTTGTGCCACGCTGATGCACTAAGTCGCTTGCCCCTTCCTGGTGTGAGCGATGCGGATCCTGCCCCAGCGGAACAAGTGATGATGTTGGAAACACTTCCGGGGGGCCCTGTAACTGCCACTGAAATAGCTGAGAGAATGAGGAACGATACCGCTCTCTCCCATGTGCTCACTTGGGTGGGGAGGGGATGGCCAGGTGGCCCGCATGAAGAAAAATTTAGACCATACGCAACAAGGCAACATGAGCTATCCCTGCATAAGGGCTGTCTCCTGTGGGGAGACAGGGTGATCATCCCAGTGCCACTGAGAAACAGGGTTCTGGATACACTGCACATGGGGCATCCGGGAATGGTCAGGATGAAGTCGCTGGCCCGGTGCTATGTATGGTGGCCTGGGATGGACCAAGATGTTGAACAATGGGTACAGACGTGCAAGGCATGTCAGGAAATGCGCCCAGAAGTGGCCAGAGCACCAGTCCACTGGTGGGAGGAGCCTCTGACTCCCTGGAGCAGGCTGCACTTAGATTTTGCTGGGCCATTCCAAGGAAAGGTTTTTTTGGTTATCGTTGATAAGTATTCCAAATGGTTAGACGTGGCTATGGTTCCCAGCATGTCGTTAGCTGCAGTCATCAAAGTGTTGAGACAGCTATTCGCAACTAATGGGTTGCCCGAGACCATTGTGTCAAACAATGGAGCAGCCTTTGTATCCCAAGAATTCAGGGCATTCCTGGCTGATAATTTCATAAGAGGGGTCACCTCAGCTCCTTTTCATCCCTCATCCAATGGGCAGGCTGAGCGCATGGTGCAGACAGCCAAAGGATCTCTTGCACGCTTGATGGAGGGTGACTGGTCAACGCGCATCGCCCGAATGTTGTTTTTGCAGCATGCGACGCCGTGTACTACTATGGGCAAGTCGCCAGCAGAGCTGCTCCTAGGTAGAAGGCTGGTAACGGTGCTGGACTATGTCCACCCAGATAAAATGCCAAACCGCAATGCTAGAGCACCTCCACAGGCAGAGAGCGACTCTACAAGGTATTTTGCTCCTGAAGATTTGGTCTGGGTGAGAAATTATCCAGAGGTCCCCTGTGGGTGCCAGGGGTGATCACCAGAGCATCTGGGCCAGTCTCTTATTACATGACCATTGAAGATGGCAGGGTTTGGCGTAGGCACGTGGACCAACTGAGGCGCAGAGCGCCCAGTAGAGTTGGTACAGGTGTGGGAGAATTGCAGCCCGAGAGCGACACTACCCCCATTAATGAGTCACAGCTGCAAGATCAGAGCGGAGATGCCCCAGGAGTGCAGGTACCAGTGGCTTCAGCAAATGAATCTGCTCCTGCAAGTCCTCATGGTGCCGAGGAACAGATCAGGGACACTGAGTTGTCTGAAACCCCCTCCGTGTCAGACGAAGCTATTACAGTAGACTCTCCACCACAGACACTCCCTTCTCAAGCCCCTGCAACACCCGTGGTCAGGAGATCAATTAGAAGTCGCAGGGCCCCACAATATCTAAAGGATTACGTGTGCTGTGCCCACCAGGGGGGAAGGGGTGTTGTGTATTGATCTGTATTCCTATTATCTGTACTTGCTTATGTTGAAATAACTGCCTTCCTGTTTCAAAGGGAACAGGCCTATGGGTTTATTCAAGTTGCTGCATTTGGATCCTCAATCCTATTGGTCTCTGCCAAAAGGCAGCTTTGTGATTGGTTGTAATTGTTCCCTCCAAAATGTATCTTTTCCTAGACAGTCCTGGCTCCTATAAATGTAGCTCCGTCTCCCCAGTCCCCAGTCTTGTTCTCTCCCTGAATAAAGAGCTGTTACACTAGAGCTGTCTCCAGCCTGCTATGTCAAGAGCTGAAATCACTTGCTGAAATCACTAAACCCCACGCTACTACAGGCGGCATGTGAGGGGTTCTGACCTTGCGCTCCACCAGCAAAGGTCCCACGCCCTGGTTTTCTCCCTCCACCCTCTTCTCCTGCCCTGCTCTCTGCAGTAAGCTCGACTATCACGATGCCGCCTCGGTGAATTCCCGCTGCCAGGCCATCTGTGACCACTAGGACATCTTGGGGACCTTAACCCAGAAGAGAAGGGATGCCTTGGAGGTGAGAAAGAGACAGCGGCACCGGGGGATCCAAAGCCGCCTGGGCCGTGGAGCTCCTGGGATGGAGGGCAGTGGTGGGCCCAGGGACCTCTCCCTCAGATGGCCCTTGACGGTCTTCTCTTTCCCATTCCCTTTGCCCAGCGGGCCAGTGCAGAAGGAAGGGGCTCCCACTCCTAAGATGGGAGACCTCCGGGATTAATGCCGGGCATTAGAAAAATGAAGAGTGGGTGTCCCAGCCGGCTGTCCCGGTGCAAGCCACCTCAGATATTTCTAAATAAGGATATTTTAAATAATAATTTCTTATCATTCCCAGCAATAAGAAAGACCTTTGGAGCCATGCAGCCATTAAGACAAAAGATGAACTAGACTATGGGAGCAGGAGGAAGGAGGAGGGGACTCTGTGGAGGGGCCACAGCCAAGGAAGAAGAACCCCAGCCTCTGGACCTCAAGGGTGCCTCCATTGTTGACACCAGGGAAGACCAGGGAACCGACCCCACCAGAGAGTAGGCGAGAATGGCATAGTTTCTGCAGTACACTTAGCGGGGGGGGGGGGGAGGCCCCTTTTTGAATGCAGAGGAGTGAAGGAACAGTTGGTTACCGGTGAGTAGGCTTGGGTGTTAGAGCTAAGTACAGATACTTAACCGGTTTAGGGGGGAAAGGGCATTGTCAAGCAAAAGTCTATTTAAGGTGGTACCGAGGTCCTGCTGCGAGAGAACAACGTTTCAACCTGAAATTCGGCCTGAAATGCAGTGCCAGGAAAAGTGCGTCCCTGCACATGGAGGTTGCTCCAGTCTTCCTTCCAGACCTTTCATGCTCTCATTGCCCTGGCTGGGGTCTCCGTAATATCTTCCTTTCTTCCTCCAAGCAGTAAACAAGAGGTTCGGAGACATGCAGCCATTAAAATAAAAGCAAAACTAGACTATGGGTGATGATGGTCCCCTATGGGAGCAGGAGGAAGGAGGGGGGAATCCTGGAGGGGCCACAGCCCCCCACCACGGAAGAAGACCCCCAGCCTCTGGATCTCAAGTGTGCCTCCATTGTTGACACCAGGAAAGACCTGTGGAACCAACCCCACTGGAGAATAGGCGAGAATGGCGTGGTCCCCCACAGTACAATTACCAGGGAGGCAGCCCCCCCCCCCTTTGAATGCAGAATTGGTTACTGGTGAAGAAAGTGACAGTCAGCCCTGCCCAGAAAGCTCCTGCCCAGTCACTCAAACCACTGGAAACAGGCCAGATTGCAAATCCTGCTCCAACCTCACCAGCCCTTTGCAAGGGGTGTGGATGAAGACCCATTGCCAGGAGGGCAGGTGTTTTCGGAAGGGTGCTCCGGTCTTCCTTCCAGACCTTTAATGCTCTCGTTGTGCTGGCTGTGCCCTCGGGTATTTCCTGCTTGCCTGCCAGGTTGTTGGTAGAGAATGGGGGTCCCCTACAAAAGAAGGAGGAAGCAGGAGGGGACTCCGTGGAGGGGCCACAACCCCACCATCACAGAATAAGACCCCCAGCCTCTGGACCTCAAGGGTGCCTCTATTGTTTTTGGATTTTTTTCTAGGTAAGGGATATTATAAGGAACAAATTAGGAAAAAGCTATGGTTGAAATAGGGTTAGAAAGGGAGGGTAGGGATAAGGGAAAATAGGGGTATGCAGGTTTGGCAAGGCACATTACAATTCTTCAGCTTCATATTTCATATATATACATATCAATTAGGACTTATATATCTAGTATATATTACACAAAAGTTTCTGGCTGTTGACATCTGGATTTAAGATCTCATTATAGCGCACAATTTTTTATTTTCTCTCAAAATTGGCATAACGAATGCTTCTGTTGGAGTCACCCAGTGTGAAATCTTTATATACATTTGCTCTTTTATTTTCTTCCATACCCAAAGTAGTGCTCTTCTTAGTATGAGGTTATTGAATTGTTTAAAACATGAGCTGATGAACAAGCACATGTAAGCATGTGTAGGCACGTGTAGCAGCGAACAAAATATGTCAGTCTTAGATCATGCTTACCATACAGAAAACTATAAAAATCATCAGAAGCCATTAGTCCTTGGTCCGGGACAGCAGGGCCATCTGGCCTGCACTATGTCTGGGACCCTTAAGCTAAGATGTCTACTAACCTATTTTCTGTACTTTATGCATTCTTGTTGTATCTCTATCTGTCTTTAATTAACCTTTTGCTATATAACTAACTCAGCGTGGCAATTTTGATGAACCACCAATGGTGCATTGCCAATTTATAACGAACCACCCCAATGCCAATTTTAAGGTACCTTTTTGACTTTATCAGTCCAAACAGATGCATCAGGTGGAGGGATAGGAGCAATATTAGGGCAGGAGATTAATGGGGAAGAGCACCCGATATTATATCTCAGTAGGAACGACGGGATGCAGCTATAGAGAAAGAAGCCTTGGCTTTGAAGTGGACCGTTCAGACATTAAAGTAATATTTGTTAGGAGCTCCTTTTATACTGATGACGGATCATGCACCTTTGGTGTGGTTGAATTGGATGAAAGACTTAAACCCCAGGTTGACTAGATGGTCTTTGAGCTTGCAACCGTTTGCTTTCGATATCAAATATCGGAAGGGGCGTGAAAATATTAACGCCGATTATTTTTCTCAGCAGGGACCATGGGCGGATGAAGCATGTCCGCAGACAGCACACTTGGGCGGGGGATGTGTGAAATGTCAAAGGCAGCAGCTCCTGACCACCATTGCCCACACCATCAACAACATAGAGAACCAGATCCTGACTTATGACGCCAAAGGCATCAGCCAAAAGCAGATGAACGAGTTCCGGGCCTCCTTCAACCATTTTGACCAGGTAAGCCTGTGACAACACCCTGGATTCAGGAGAAATACATATGGAAATTATCAGCCAATCCCAGCAGAAGGGTGGGGGATTGTATGGTATAAAAAGGGTGGAGCCTGTGAGAGTTTAGTTAAGGGTTAAGAGTTAAGAGTTGAGAGTTGAGGGTTGTTGAGAGTGAGTGTAGAGACTAGAGAGCACAGCTCTGTTATCGAGTTCAGTCAGGCAGTGAGGGCTTTACTGTTTGCTGGTTATTAAAGACAGGGAGGCTTGAAGAGTTGAATTAATCTATTCTATGTTTAAGGCAACACATATTAACTTCAGCCATTATTGTATTTATTTATTTTCTCAATAACTTCATTATTCTTATGTTATACATCTGAGTCTGTCCCAGTTCATAAGGCGACGATTTAAAAGGTGGCAGCATTACCAAGAGAATCCTGTGAAGACTAATAAGTTGGTTCCCTACACTTCACATTTTTCATCACAATCACACGTTTAAAAGGGAGGTGTCGTCACAAAGCCCTGGCTCCTTCGTGACCCAAGCCCAGTGACTTGATCGTTGCCAATCCCCCCCTCTTCTAAAACGTGCCCTGTTCTTTCCTCACCTACGGGCCTGGAAGCCACCCAACCCCCCACCCCAGCCTTCGTACCCCGTCCCTAGCCAAGTGGCACCAACAAAGGCAGATCGCTGCACGGCCACTGCCACCCTCTCTGTTGGACAGGCCCTGGCTCTGGTGGCCAGGTGACCAGCTGGCCTGGTTGCCCAACTGCACGGGGTTCGGTTGCTCTTGAGGCCTAAGGCATCCACGAGCAGAGTCCAGTGATCGCACATCCTGTTGGGGCTGCAACTCTTCCCCCCCAACTGTGAAGTCATCCCAGGAGTAGGATCTTGGCTGGGGTTGGGGCGACTGATGCCTGTCCCCTCTTGCCAACCATGGGATGGTGTGAAATGTCAAAGGGTGTGCCGTCTGCAAAGGAACCTGAGAGACAGATGGAAGAGCAGCAGATCAGGAAAATAGGAAAAGAGATGGAGAATCTGACAGTGGAAGAAGAAACAGCCAAAGAGGAGAAACAAGAGCCCATGAAAATACCAGAGGCAAAGGAACAGTGTGGGACTTTAGAGAGCAGGGTTAGGAATGAGAGTGTAAATATTGTCACAAGGTTTTATACAAAGGAAATAGAGAGGGGGTCGTTGAGTGGCATAGAATGGAGGAGGAGCTATACACCTGAGAGGGAGTAAGTATATAAGGAGGTGGGGGGAGGTTGGTTGCCAGGCAAAGCCTGAAGTGCAAGAGGTGGGCATAGAAGTGAAGGAGATAAAACCACCCACCAAGGATATATGGATCCAGGCATGGGAAGAGAAAATAGCCACTAAAGAAGCATGGGTACAGGTGACAGCAGGCAAGGTTCCCAGTGCTGAAGTGGCGGTTCAAGTCAGTGAAAGGAAGCAGAAAATAACCATTAGGGTGCTGAAGAAATGCATTCAAACCAACCCTTTGGTTTTGATTAAACTTGAGACGGGATTTCCTCTTCCGCTCCCTACAGTAAGCACAGCGGCGAAACCCCCTGAGGCATCTTCCCTATTCCCTCCAGTGAATTACATCTGAACTTCACAGGGTGAGATAAAAGGTAGGAAGGGACCTGAACTTCAGCTGAAACAAAACACATTCTGAGGACACCGGCTCATTTTTTTAAAATGCAAAAACCTGCACAATAGCAGCTGCTAGGCTCGTGGGTGGGATTGTGGGCTGGCTTTAAATCCATATCCCTCTCTCCTCAGAAGGGCGAAAAACATCCTTCTAAGGTGTTTTGTTTTTCTGTTTTTTAAATTTTTTGGGAGTTAGCGTGGAGTCTGCAGGGCAAGGAAATGGCTGTCAGCCTCCAGGCCTTAACTTAATCAAATAGACGTACCTTGGTTAAAACATTTAATGTTCTCCGGGACATTTCGTACTCTGAAATGCACAGGGGCACAATGCATCCTGGGGAAACCTGCTTTGAAACAAATTCGTAAACCAATGTATTGCAGAAAAAAATTGTAAACCGAGGCATTATTTTCAATGGATTTGCTTTCATAAACCAAAAATTACATTGACGGAGGCGTTCCTAAACCAAGGTACGCCTGTACGGCATGGCCCCTGATCTGTGCAATCAGTATCTACTGATGCACTTATTTGCTGGCTGGGAATACTCCATGGACTCCCCAAAAAATTCCCATTTATATTTATTTCCATGGCGATTTCTGAAAGATGCAGCCGGATTATTGGCAGGCCGCTAGATCTTCAGATGGATTCCTGCCTTTTTTTCACTGAACAAAATGCATATTTTCTTCAGAAGAGTTCTACTCAGACAGGTGTCTCCTTAGAGACTGGCTGTCTAGGAAACAACTAACCAGAAGGTCTATATTTGATTGGTTCTAGATCTGTTTTTAGTAATGCTATTTAGCTATTACTTTTTAATATAATGGCATGTCATCTTTTCCAGTTGTTCAGTCATTTACTGTTTTTAGCTTTTAACATTTTGTTTTTAAACCCGCACACTGTTTTGGCCCCTCCTTCTCCCCCCCCTTTTTTTGAGAAAAGCAGAGCAAAAAAAAATTTTAATTAAAAAAACAAAACGTTGCAAAATAATCCCACCTCAAAAAATCTCATGCAAAGCAAGCACGGACAGGAAATAGACTGATCTATCCATCCGTTGTTTTTAAAAGCTTCCTCCTTCAAAAAAAAAAAATAGCAGCCAAGGTACTGCCAGGTATTAAGAGGAGACTGTTGCATTTTTTTGCAATGGGGTTGTGCCTAGAGATTGCTTGACCAGGGCCTCCCAAGAGGAGGGCAGAGGCTTCTGTGGGGCATTAACAGTGCACCCCATGGGCTGTTCTGTTGGGAAGGCCTCGGTCCCACTGACCGCCTTTCGTCGTCGTCGTCCTCCTCCTCATGCTGCTCGTAGGGCGAGGTGGAGTTTGCCCGCATCATGACGTTGGTGGATCCCAACAACACGGGCGTGGTGACCTTCCAGGCCTTCATTGACTTCATGACCCGGGAGACGGACACGGCTGAGCAGGTCATGGCTTCCTTCAAGATCCTGGCCTCCGACAAGCCAGGTCTTGGCCCCAGGAAGAAGCAGGGGGCGGGGGGGGGGCAGAGAAGGGGTGCTCCTGCCACAAAAACAGGGTGTCAACTTGGGATTCGGCTCATACTGCCACGGGTGGTGCCGCCGCGCCATTTTTGACTCCCCTGCCCCTCTGGCCTTGGGGAATGTTTCCATCCTTCCAGTTTCCCAGACCGTCTTCCGCAGAGCATCCGGGGTCGGCAATGTGGAGTCCTTCAAACCGAAACTCCCACTGTCCTTGGCCACTGGTGGTGCTGCTGGGAGGGGATGGTGTTGGCAGGAGTTGTGGTCCACCCACGGCCAAATAACTGCAGGTTACTTGCTGGACCCTGCTTTGGGAGGTCACGCTCCTTTGTCCTGAAACTGGGCAGCCCAGTTTGAGCTGGGTCTCCAACTTAGCAGCAGGTGTGGGGAGGCTGGGGCAGCACCCAAGTGGGTGGACAGAATAACGGGCCTTTCCCCTTCCTGTGGCAGAACTACATCACGATAGAAGAGCTGCGCCAGGAGCTGCCGCCGGAGCAGGCCAAATATTGCATCAGCTGGATGACGAAGTACACAGGCGCCGATGCCGTGGCGGGAGCTTTGGACTTTGTCTCCTTTTCCAGTGCCCTGTATGGGGAAAGTGACCTGTGATGGCCCTTTTCCCCAGGCCCCCCTCACATCTCGGAAGGGTGTTCCAGTCTTCCTTCCAGACCTTTAATGCTCTCATTGCGCTGACTGTGCCCTCGGGTATTTCCTGCCTGCCTGCCAGGTTGTTGGTAGAGAATGAGGGTCCCCTACGAGAGAAGGAGGAAGCAGGAGGGGACTCCGTGGAGGGGCCACAACCCCCCCCACCACCACAGAAAAAGACCGCCAGCCTCTGGACCTCGAGGGTGCCTCCATCGTTGACATGAGGTAAGACCAGGGGAACCAACCCCACCGGAGACTCCTTGGGGAGAGAACATTTCAGCCTGAAATTCTGACTGAAATTCAATGCAAGGAAATGTGTTTCCCTACACATTGATGGGACACGCTAACACCTGGCCCACCCCGACTGTGTGTTCCATCCAAGGGGAGCCCATGACCTTCCTGACGGACAAGGAGACCTCCTAACACATTGGAACTCTGTGAAGTGAACAGCTTGTCCTCCTCCTATAGTCTTATAAGCATTGCCCTTGATAAGCTTTTTTTCAATCTCTCCATCTGAAGCCAACTCCTGGTGGGTCAGCATATATTTGTCGCACTTGGCCAGTGCCTTTTCATTTGCAGCGGCCACTGTGATGGCGTGAGGGATGTGAGGCTGCATGAAGGCTGCCAGCTTGGACCCGCATATCAACATTACGCTATATCCAAGCTCAAAAAACCATGAATTTTCATGGATTTTCTATTGAGGTTATCTTCTGCGACAGACAACATACACTGTTATGCATGATTACACAGTTGTGCAGTAAAGGGGGGATTATATATATAACAGACTGCTTTGTAAATATTTTGAGATTTATTTGTAAGAATAGTAAACCCAAATTTGTTGTGAACCGCCTGGAGTTCCTTTGGGAAGACAGGTGGTATATAAGCCATAAAATAAATAAATAAATAAATAAATATGTTGTAAACCGCCCAGAGTAGCCCTAGGTCTAGATGGGCGGTATAAAAGTCAATAAAATAAATAAATAAATAAATAAAAGTCTGATTTTGGGGGGCGGCATTCTTTAAATCAGTTGATTTAAAGCTTGACAAGGCTCATATTGGTTATTGAATAGCTTAGAATGATGTTTCATTCCCATGTCTTGAACGTGGTTTGTTATTTCAGCAGTAAGTAATAAGTCAAAATCATAACATAAGATTGAAAAAGAAAATAATCATTCATCATAAGATTGAAAAAGAAAATAATCATTCATCTTCCATAATGTTATTCTAAATTATCTTGGAGAATCTACCTAAAATAAGTAAACCATCCCCTAGAGCTGGATGGCATGAATACTAGTGTGCGTCTCCATCTCAGAACAGATCAGAAGAGGAAAGCAGTCACTTTTTAACTGTAAAAAACAGCTCACTAGCTAGAGGGGAGGGGCAGAAAAGAACAAGACCAATAGCAACCCAGAACAGGGTGACTGACACATAACGACACTACATACTGTCTTCAATTCCTCCGCATATTCTAACATGAACTAACACCACTCCTTTTGATGAATTTAGTGCAGAAGATTGAGGAAAAGTTCCCCAGAAGCCTTATGCTTTTCTCTGACAAGCAGGTATTCAATAAATCTACCCCAAATACCATTTAAAAATATCTCTTTTTAACTCTTTGTTAACCTTTAAAGTACATGTCAATTTATTGTTTAAAGCAATATTCCATATTTCAATATACCAGGGCTGTTCGAAGTTGAACAGGACAAGGTCTACTTTTTCCGGCCCAAAGTGCTTGAGGGCTACTACACTAAAACCTCTACTTGCGAATTTTATCTGTCCCGTGCACATGCTCATAACTAAAACCTTTTATAAGTAGACCAGTGGTTTCCCATAGGGATGCATTGAAAACCAATTAATCTGTTCTGGAGGGAACAGATTTCAATGTGCCATGACCCTTGAATGGTCCCGCTCGGCTGAGACAGTGGGCTGGCAGACCCAGAACTTTGCTGGGGCAGTGGTGGTCCTTGGGATGGGGGAGGGAGGAGTGGAGAACTTGTCCCCTCACTTTTTAATTGATGGCCGGAGGGCTACTTTTGAACCCTTCATGGGCTACCTGTTGGGCAGGCCTGGACTAGATGGCCCTTGAGGTCTCTTCCAACTCTATGATTCTATGATTCTATTAGTTCTGCTCCCCACCTCCCTCCTAACGAGGAAAAAAACCCAACAAGAACTGGCAAGCTCTCTGATTATTCAGATTATAATCTGAAGATTCATAGCAGGTGTGGTTTAGAAGGGCCTATTTTTAGCACAATCCCTGGACGTGAAAGAGCAGCTGCTGTGGGAGTCTTTTTTTGGGGAGGGGGCCCGTGCTCAGCTTCTTTCCTGGTGCCCCAGGGACCGTCCGTGCCTGGGCAGAAAAGAGGCCCTTGCTCACGGTCATGAGGGGAAAAAATGTTCGAAGAGTTCGTTAAGGGCAGCTAGAACTGAGCAGGGACCCTTTGCATGTTCACACCGCTGCCGCCTAAGACATTTTGCAGCCGGAGGCTGCCCCAGATCCATCCAAGTCAGCTGCCCAAAGCTGGTGGGGCTTTTGGCAAGTCAAACTTTGACTTCTGTGTGTGTGTTGTGGGCTGTCACGTCAACTTGTGGCAACCTGAACATAATTTTCAAGGTATGTAAGGTATTGTATTTATTTACACGCACACAAACACACAAAGACAGAGAGAGAGAGAGAGAGAGAGAGACTTTACAAACAATACTCCTTTGTTATATTAATTTTATGGTTTATGCCGCCCTTGGTCTGCCCAAGGGTTTGCGTTTTGATAGGAGTATTTTTTAAATGTGGATTTAAAAAAAAATATTTTCTGGACTTGTCCACTAAATGGGGAGTACTTAAGTTTAAACCAACAAAACACAATAAAGATTGAATTTCTATGGCCCAGCAGGGACTTGAACCCAGGCTGAGGCTGGCACCTGGCAACTTCACCTTTCCCTATGCCTGATAGCAAAAAGGAACCATTTTCCAAGCAGCCTGCAGCCTCAGCTGTTGCAGGATGATAAAAACAAGATGCCATTAGTGTTCCGGTCCAGCAGAAGTCAACGAATTATAGAAATTTCACGGTGGGAAGGATTCTGGGGTCCTCAGTGCAACCCTTGGGACACTTGGCCCCGGAGAACACTTTCTAATAGCCTTCAAGGGCTGCCCCACTCAAGATACAGCCCAGTAGCCAATCTGTTCCTCTCCCAGAGCTGCACCGGCTGGATCTCAATTCTCAAAGAGTTCTGGTTCTGATGCCATCAGGATGCCACGCATGCATCAAGGGGCAGCGTGGAGCTAAAACCAGGAACAACAGGATGGCTGGCTTCTGCGCTGCTGAGCACTGTCTCCTGGGTCCCTCCCCAGGTCACAGAGGAATAGATGTGTTACTCAGTTGCAGTAAACACAACAGAAAGTCTCCCGGCACAAGGAGGAGGTAACAGATTTATTTTGACACAGGCATCCATGGATCTGAGCCCACTCTTGCGTTATTCCTGGATGGCAGATTTATATACCCATATGCATACAGTGGAACCTTGACTTACATACTGCTTGACTTGCATCATATTTGACTTGCAGCAAGAAGGGGCCTGTTTGACTTGAGTCGCAGGCTTTGACTTACATCTCGGAGCCCCGGTGCAAGACACCGGAATTGGGCGGCAGCCACAACCCAGCATCGCGGCTACCGCCTCCAAACTGCTCCTGCCTTCTTCCCCTCCTCCGGCAGCAGCGGCTTCGGCGAGGCCAGCTCAGAGCACCTGGAGCTGGTCCTCGGCCTCACCGAAGCGACCGCTGCTGCCAGAGGAGAAGAAGGGCCAGGAGCTCAGGGCTGACCTCACTGGTTAGACAGTCAGCTCAGTCTTGTAAAAAATCTGGCTGCAGAAGCCTGGTCCACAATGGAAGCATTTTAGTTGGGGAGCTGTAAAGTTGTGGGACTCTAATGGTAAGCATAGAGTTGTTCAGAACTTGGAACGTCAGGTTAAACATCAGTAAAACTTAAATGTTAGACATTGTTGCTATGAACATTAAAAAGTGGAGGCATATAACTTGTGGACTATAATTCCACTGCCAGTCAAATTTGTGTTAAATTGCTGTTTCCGGCGGTCTTTTTCATCATCTGGAATGGATTAATCACTTTCCCATTACTTTCTATGGGAAAAGTTCATTTGACTTAAGTCATGTTTGACTTAAGTCTAGACCACTGGAACAGATTAATGACGTAAGTCAAGGTTCCACTGTATATGGAAAGGAAAACTATAAACAGTAGGGCGAAAATAGGCTGGAGGTACAGTTGCTGTGTGTGAGGGGCCTTTCTCCCCAAAAGCCCAGGAATTCCCAAAAATCAACTGGCTTTGGACTAGAATTCCTGTAATTCCCCCTACCAAGTGTGGCCAAGCATGTTGAGAGTCGTACAGTACTTCCAAGAAGTTACGTGGCCAAGTTCAAACGTCACTGTGACCCCTAGTGAGCGCACAACCTGACAGGCTTGGAAGTCCCCAGTTTCAATAGTAACCAGGATATCTTGATCAAAATTGAGAGCCCTTGTCTCATTTAAACCCCAAATGAACAAAATCAGATTTAATACTTGTTGTCAGAGGGAGATAAGTGTCCATTAAGACAGAAAGTGGGTCTGGAAACCTATGCCCAACAGAAGATGGACCATGCTTGTTTTCAGCTCCCCAGAATGCATCCCAAAGCAGTGAGTTCGAGTTACAATACAAAGGATTTCACCCAGACCTTAGGAGGGACTTCAAAGCAGTAAGACCTGTTCAGCAGCAGAGCAGCCTCAGCTGTGGACTCCTTTTTGTTGGAGGCGATTAAACAGATATTTGGATCACCATCTCTCCAAGATGCTTAGCAATGATTTCCAACATCTATCTATTCGGAGCGGCTTGGACCAGGCAACATGGAGGAACAGCTGAGCAGAGGGACCCCCTGGGCCATCCCAAAAAGCCTGATGCCCCTGGGAGGAAGGTTGTGGGCCCATATCTCACACTGAGGGGTGGGGAACCTAGCCCAGGAGTGTAACTGGGTTAAAGAGCCCAGGACGCTGACCATGGGCACCACATTTTAGAAGACACCGAAACTGAGAAGTGGGTCTCGGGGCAGAGCTGTCACCCAGGGGGCAATCTGGCTACTACATTTAGGACTCGCTGAAGTGAGTACCCCTACATGGAGCAACTGGTCTAAGTCAGCCTTTCTGATGGCCAAACAAAAAACAAAAGCAAGCAAATTTGATAAGAACATAAGAACAGCCTTGCTGGAACAGGTCACCACCCATCCAGTCCAGCATTCCGTCTCACACAGTGGCTCACCATTTGCTTCAGGGTATTCCCAAGCAGATGTCTTCACCTGCTTATGATTCGCTGTAAATGGCATTGAGAGATATCCTGCCCATCTCTCCAACCCGGAGGTTGTCCTGAGGCATCCATCATGATAGCCATGGATACCCTTGTTCTCCATGAACTTTTCCAATCCTTTCTTAAAGCTGTCAATGCTGACAGCTGTCACCACTTCTTCTGGCAGGGGGTTCCACAGACCAGTGATCCTCTGGGTGAAAAAAGTTATCTCTCTTATTTGTTTGAGATCTAGCACCCATGCGTTTCATGGAGTGCCCCCTAGTTCTAGTGTTGTGTGTTAGGGAAAAGTGTTATTCCTTATCTACTTTGTCCACAAGATGTATGATTTTATAGACTTCAGTTAGGTCACCTCTTAGACAACTTTGTTCAAGAATGAAGAGGCCCAGTCGTTGCAGTCTCAGATGGTAAGGAAGGTGTTCCAGTCCCCGAATCATTCTGGTTACCCTCCTCTCCACTTTTTCCATTTCCATTTCTGGAGGTTTGGTGACCAGAATTGTGCACAGTATTCCAGATGGGGCCTCACCATAGATTTATAAAGAGGCAAAATGACACTTGCTGACTTATTTTCTATACCCTTCCTAATGATCCCTAGCACTGAGTTTGCTTTTTTCACTGCTGTGGCACACTGGGTTGACACGTTCATTGAGCTGTCCACCAGGACACTAAGGTCTCTTTTCAGGTTTGTTGTAGAGAGTTCAGACCCCATCAGTTTATAAATGTAATTGGGGTTTTTTTTGTCCCAATGTACATCACTCTGCACTTGCTAATGTTGAAGCTCATTTGCCACTGGTTTGCCCACTCCCCGTGTCAAGAGATCCCTCTGGAGTTCCTCACAATCTCTCTCAGGTTTTACTACCCTGTACAATTCAGTGTTGTCTGCAAATTTGGCTCCCTTGCTATTTACTCCTACTTGTAGATCATGTATGTAGAGGTCCCAAGGGTCCCAGTACTGAATCTTGGGGAACCCCACTGTTCACCTCCCTCCACTTGGAGAAGTGTCCACTTAGTGCTACCCTCTGTTTCCTGTCCCTCAGCCAGTTGCTGATCCAGGACAGGACCTGTCCCTTGATTCCATGACTGGCAAAACCAGTACTCTCAACACAATACTTACAGCTCCGCTTTCCAAGACATAATTTGCTCACCAGACAGGAATCACCAGAAAGCCTTGAGCTCAGTTATGGCAGGCTGGGACCTAGTGGGTAAGGAAAGAAGCAGGGTTCTCCAGATGGGGCTAGGAAAGGAGCCCGCCTGAAACCCTGAACGTCCACTACCGGGCCAAGTTTAGGCAACTGTCCTAGGCTGCCAGGGGCCTGTCTCAGTCTCAGGCAGCTTCTGTGTCATCCAGTCCAGCGTTCTGTCTCACACAGTGGCTCACCATTTGCTTCAGGGTATTCCCAAGCAGATGTCTTCACCTCTCTCCAACCCGGAGGCTTTAAACTCAGCAACTCTATTCCATTCTGGTGAATCATAGAATCATAGAGTTGGAAGAGACCCGAAGGGCCATCCAGTCCAACCCTCTGCCATGCAAGAACCCCCATCCAAGTACCCCCAAGAGATGGCCATCCAGCCTCTGCTTAAAAATTTCCAAAGAAGGAGAGTCCACCACCTTCCGTGGCAGCACATTCCACTGCCGAACAGCTCTAACTGTCATGAAGTTCTTCCTAATGTTCAAATGGAATCTCTTTTCCTGTAGTTTGAAACCATTACCCTGAGTCCTAGTCTCTGAAGCCATAGAAAACATAACTGTTCCCTCTAAAATATGACATTCTTTCAAATATTTAAACATAGCTATCGTAGCCCCCCCTCAGCCTTCTTTTTGAAAGGCTAAACATTCCCAGTTACCTAAGCCATTCCTCGTAAGACATTTCTTCCAGACACTCAGTCATCCTGATCGTCCTCCTCTGCACCTGCTTGAGGTTGTCAACATCCTTTTTAAATTGAGGCGCACAGAACTGGACACAGTACTCCAGGTTGGGTCTGATCAGAGCAGAATATAGTGGTACTATCACTTCCCTTGATCTAGACACTATGGTTCTGTTGATGCAACCAAGAATCGCATTGGCTTTCCTGGCCGTCGCATCACTCTGTTCAAAGCTGTTCAAACTCTGTTCAAAGCTGGCAGAAAGAAAGAGCAATACTAACCTCTCCTCTACTGGACCCCCTTGCCTGGAAAAGCCTTCCCACCAAATAAACGGTATGGAATATTTCTAGGTGGACGTCACCTGGATTCTTGGGAGGAGGGGTCATCAGGCTCTGAAAAGTTTTGCATTCCCTGTTCCTTTCCGTTGTGCCATGCACTTGCACAACACTGGCTCTTTGGCTTAGAAACGGAGATTAACGCCGCCCTTAGAGTCGGACATGACTAGCACGCATTTGCCAGGGCGGGGGGACTGTACCATTTCCCCCTTCCATTACCTGCACTTTCAGCGTGCCCTGTTCTCCACCACCAAAGCTTGAGTTTTCACCCGGATGGAAATAAGTGCCACAAAAACTCTTGCAGAAGAGGCTGAGTGACTCTTGGGGGGAGGCAGGGGTAGGGATGGTGAGCGGACATTGGACACAAGCTCTCTCTCTCTCAACAGAATTGTCCTTGGAGGTAGAAACTGGCATCTTCCTATGACAGGAGTTCCTAGGACAGTTAAAGGGTAGCCTTCATCTTTTAATCAGCGGTAATGTACTTTTCCAGACACACACAAACACAGTGCCACTCAAAGGAATGGGTGTTGTACCACTATCAAATTGTATTATTAGCCTCTGAATCATTAGTCCCATCAAAATTTAAAAAAGAAGATAGCACTGGATAACACCTTTCTTTCTTTTCTTTTTCTTTCTTTCTTTCTTTTCTTTCTTTCTTTCTTTCTTTCTTTCTTTCTTTCTTTCTTTCTTTCTTTCTTT
>JAHTLZ010000345.1:646478-659931 GCA_023846285.1 Phrynocephalus versicolor
TTTCTTTCTTTCTTTCTTTCTTTCTTTCTTTCTTTCTTTCTTTCTTTTTTTCTTTCCCTTCCTTGGTGGCAGCTGGCTAATACATTTTTAAACCTAACTAGGAAAACACTTCAGCGCTAATTAGAAGGCTGCTATTAAAACAAAGACAGCGAATAAAAGAGCAAAAGAAAACCTCCTGCGATTGTTGCCCTGAATGCACGCTGAGCTTCTCCCATGTTGATGCAGCTGACTCGATGCCTGCCTGCCTGCCTGCCTGCCTCTCGCACCCACATCCAGGGCCTGTAGGATCCCCACAAGGCTGTTTTTCCAAGCCCTGGGTCCTTTCTGGACCACAGGTTTAACAACAGTCGACACTTTGATAGGGGTGAAGCTTCCTTCCTCACACAAATATGAACTGCAGGGTTCAAAGCAATCCTTGTTCTCTGGACATGATGAAAGCTTGACCGGACTTGGGGACTTGAATGGTGACTTGAACCTCAGTGTCCCCCACATCCTAATCTTAACTACTCCACCATGTATTTACAAAATACAAGAACAACATAAATCATAGAAGAACTGAGTTGGAAGGAGCCTAAAGGCCTCTTGAGTCCAACCCCCCTGCTCCATGCGGGAATACAAAGCCAAGCAGACCTAACAGATGGTGGTCCCTTTTCCTCTCGGCACTGGAGTGCTCACCATCACCCAGGGGCATTGGCTCTGTTGCCGTACTGCTCTAACAGTTAATAAGTTTTACCCCCTGGTATTCAGCCAACATCTGCCTTCCTGTAGTTTGAGCCCGTTGTTGCATGTCCTGCACTCTGAGATGGTCAGGATCCTGCCCCTCCTCCGTAGGACTTCAAGTATCTTCAACTACTTGAAAAGGGCTATGCTGTGATTCCAGAACAAAGGGAAACCCCACCACGGGTGTAATAAAACAGATGTTTGTTGCAGATTCACAACAGCATGCTTTGAAGAAGAGGGGAGGACAACAGACCGGGGGGGGGCAAAATCTCGGCCCACCCTAAATACACACTCACACTAAACCCATTTTCCTAATTGCTTCCAAACGGTTGGTCTTGCCCCATGCAAGCCTAACAGAAAGAGAGGAAGCCTAGATCCTAATCCCCCAGAACTCACAACTATAACAGGGCCTTTTCACATGACCCCTAAAATCCGCAGCAAATGGCTCCCAGATCCGGAGCTTAAAATTGCTTCCCCACCAGCTACGGAATTTACAACAAATTAAGTGCGACCACACCCACCTAAGCGTGTCCCAGTGCACTTTTCAAGTACTTGCTCTCCGGGGGTGAAAAATTCCTGATGCGATGTAACGTAGAGTGCCGGGCTCTCCTGGCTTCTGTTTGTTGTTTTTTTGCCCCCCACCCCTTTAAGAGATACTAATGCTGCCAGAAGCAGAGCGAGACGGCAGAACGGAGGTGAGCCGGCGTTCTTTTATCCTTTTTTTTCTCCCTCCCCTCACGCAGACAGCAGCCAGGAGTGCAGAGGGGGGTGGGAACACAGGAACAGCGACAAACCCCCAAGATCTCTGGCCCAAATTTAAGTGGCCAGCGGATCTTAGGGGTCATGTGAAAAGGCTCACACAACCCAATACACAACAGGATATCACATACCTCAGTCTTCTTTTCTCTAACCTAAACGTGCTGGTTCTTCCAGCCTTTCCTCTTAGGGCTTGGTTCATCCTTGACGCTCCCTTTCGTACCTGCCCCAGGTGGCCCTTCCAACTCCATTATCTTGTGATTCTATGTCTATTCTATTCTGTTTTATTTGAAGCCCAAACTTCCAAATCCAAGGAGACCATAGGATGGCGTTCAATTGCTCCTACTGTGCACTGTGGACACTGCTGTCTCTCAGCACCTTTTGCCTTTCCATCAGTTATCCAATTTAAAAAATAATAATTATTATTTTATATTACTGTATTTGATTTGTTGAGTATGATGTTGTATGTTTGAGCAAGTTGTTTTTGCAACGTGTTGTACACCGCCCTGAGTTCCTTCGGGAAAATTGGGCGGTTAACAAATACAAAAATAAATAAATAAATAAACCAAAATTTGGAATCATGTTCAACCCCAAACAGATTCCTAACACAGTAACAGGTTGGAAGGAAAATGCAATTAACCTCATCACTTCTTTTTTTTAAAAAACAACAACACACACACACATTACAGTAGTTTTAAAACTTTTATTTGTTTTCATTTGGAGGTGGACTTATTCCCCCCCCCCTTTTTTTCGGTCTTGGGGAGGTGCCTCCTTCCAATGTTGCCCTCTTGGATAAAATAGAACCCAGTGCTGCTTTCACAAATGAGAATATAAAATCCACCCTCCCCGTCAGAATAAAAAATGGGACAGAAGGGCCCCTTTTTGAAAATGGATGAAATCCTCCACTGAAACCAACCCAAAGGAGTGCAATAAAAGCAGGGTACGGTGGTAATCCATATTAAAAAGCAGTGGTGTGAGTTACAGGGCCGGGGAGGGTGCAAGGTAAATAAATAGCAGAGCAAGAAAAACAGGAGGGGCAGGGAAAGAGAAAGGAATCTCCCCTGCTCAGTGATTGGCAGATTGTAAGGGGTTTAAAAAAAACCCTGAGATTTGCAGCTGCCCCATTGTTGGTTCTGGTGGCACAAAGGGTGGCAGGGAAGCAGCAACGGGCACCTCACTCCCGGGGGTCATCGGGGGCAGCGAGCTTTTGGCGGCTGGGCTCCACGCCCCAGATTTCACGGGCATACTCGGTGATGGTGCGGTCGCTAGAGAACTTTCCAGAAGCCGCAATGTTCCTGATGACTTTCTTGGTCCATTCCTTGGTATTCTGGTGGGTGGAAAGCGGGGACGGGAGGAGAGCAAGGGAGAGAGATTGAGAAAAGAAAAAAGAAAAGACAGCAAGGAAGAAGATGGAGCCTCCTTTCTGCAGGGCCATTTTTCCTGAGGTCTGTGTTGTGACAAGCCCACTTAGCCGGAATGAAGTTATAGCTGTCTGTTGGCTCCTGGCCTCTGGGCCTTCCCACAGTGGCCTGAGCACATGTGTCCATGTGGTGAGGAAGGGACTGGTGACAAACAGTTGGGTGGTTAAAATCAAGGGCTTTGCCACCTATTACTGCAACAGTTAAGCTGGAATCAAACTGCTGTAACTGGCTGGGTTACACCATAAGAAGTCATAAGAACATAAGAAGGGTCATGTTGGATCAGGCCAAGGGCCCATCTAGTCCAGCTTCCTGTATCTCACAGTGGCCCCAACAAATGTGTCTGGGAGCGCACGAGACAACTAAATCTCTGTCTCCTGATACCACTTCCCTGCATCTGGCCCTCAAAGTACCCCGGTTTTGAGCCTGAAGATGACACATCTCCATCATGGTTCATAACTTGTGATGGACTTTTCCTCCAGGAATCTGTCCAATCCTCTTTTGAAGGCATCCAGGCCAGATGCCATCACCACCTCCTGTAGCAGGGAATTTCACAGACTAACTTCTACTATGTCTTTTTGTGAGATGCAGTGACCAGAATTGTACACAATACTCCAGGTGCGGCCTTACTATCGTTTTGTACAATAGCATTATTATGCTGGCTGTTTTATTTTCAATCCCCGTTTTGATAACCCTAGCATGGAATTGGCCTTTTTCACCGCTGCCATACATTGGGTAGACACCTTCATTGAGCCGTCCACCTGACATCCAGCCCATTCTGCTACTCTCCTCTCTGTTCCTCCTACTTTTGTAGTTCAGTCTACACTCCCTGTCAGGTTCCCCATGATTCTGTACGGGGGGGGGGGGATAAAACCCCCTCCCATTTCTATTCCACAGGCTACTGGCATCCACACCTCACGTTACATCTCAGCCCCCCTGCCTTCAGCACCACTCTCACCATGGGGCTTCCTGTGCCCCTCTTACCTTGTAAAGCAAGCTGACCTTCTCTTGACATTTTATGTACGCCTCGTAATCAGCAAAGACTTTGAACCTTCCCGAGAAGAAGGGAAGAGCAAAAAACAAAAAAGGGAAAAGAAAAAGGAAAAGGAAAAAAAATGTTCATTTTTATTCTTGAAAAGCGAGAAATGTCACCACCATCACTCTGCAACAGCTTGACAGAAATCCTGTATGATCTCACTGCCCCTGCCAATTTGGACCAACAGCTGGGTGTGTGCATTTTTAAGTGTATCTGTCAGAAATACTGCAATGGGGGTTCCTGCATGGCAGGAGGTTGGACTGGATGGCCCTTGAGGTCTCTTTCAACTCTATGATTCTATGATCTATGGCAGGGGCCCTCAAAGTTTTCAAACAGCGGGCTGGTCCACTACCCAACAGACACCACTGGGGGTCGAACCACAGCCCCCCCCCCCCAAAAAAGGCAGACATTTTAAATTGCTCTGCTTGTCTGCAGCCGGTGCTTTGACCATCTGGGTGGGTGGGTGGGGGGAGCAGGAGACCTTGCTGTGGCTCTCTCACTTTGAACTGTCCCACTAGCTAGCATGCTGATCATCTGGGCGGTGGGTGGAGGGAGTGGGGGAAGCGACATAGCCCACCTCAGCAATAGAAGCAGCTGCGGAGGCTGGCTTGCTTGCGAAGCCTGGGGTAGGTGGGGGGGGCGGGTCTGCAATTGGTCCTGGGGGCTGGATTCAGGACCCTGGGGGGCTGCATCCGGCCCCTGGGCCTTAGGTTGAGGACCCCTGATCTATGGTAACCTAAGAGAATTTGTGACCTCCAAAAGGTCCTCTCCAAACCAGCTATGAAGCCTTGAACGAGCCTGCTAAAATCTTCTAACAAAAGACTGCGCTATCTTGATTTTAATTAATCCACCTCATGTTCAGTCTTTTACAACAACCTTCAGTACTGTCTTTCCCATGTATCTTGTCCTCTCAGGATAAGCTCACAATACGATCTTTTAAATCGCAATATGACAGAGTCTGTTCAGTCATTTTAACTAATAGTGAAATGTTATGATTGGTTTTTATGCATTTCCTCAGTTTATGGCGGCACAATCCCTGCCCTCGAAAGGAAATAGCACCACATACAAAGAAAGCATGGAAGAAGGGAAGTTTTCAAAAACATCCTGACTGGAATGGTAGTTAGAAGATAAATCCACAAGGGTCCTTTGCATGGAAGCAAGATACTTCCAGTCTACACCATAGGGTGGCAGTAATGAGTTACAATCAACTTTGTTATGGTGAAACAGTTATTTTAGGGGTATTCAGTTATGTAACCACTGTAAGCCATATACAGTGGTACCTTGTATAAAGGAATTAATTAGTTCCAAATGAAATTCTGTTAAGCAAATTTTCCTTTATACAAATTTCCCATGGGAATGTATTGAAAACGGAGTAAACCCTAATCGCGACGATTTTTATGTCACACAGATTCGCCCCATAGGCGAATCTCTTAAGCAAATTTCCCCTATCTCCGGAATTTTTTTTTATGTTAAACAGATTTTATGTTATACAAACTGTTTGGTATACGAGGGTCCACTGTAGCTGTTTTCTAACAAGTAATGCCTAAGGCAGTGTTGGCGAACTGATGGCACGGGTGCCAAAGGTGGCACTCGGAGCCCTTTCTGTGGGCACCCAGCATCACCCCTTCACAGCCACCTGTATTCAGGTTAAATGGCTGTACTGGCACTTTGCGAATAATGAGTGGGTTTTGAATCACATTTCGGGCACTCGGTCTCTAAAAAGTTTGTCATCACTGGGCTAAGGTATCATCACAAACACCAAGATACTTTCAAAAGTGTTATTTTTTTAATATAATCAGCATTTTAGAGACATTTTGGCAAGTTTTTTCTGGCATTATGTCCCCCTTTTTATCAACCCTAAATGGGCAGAATCCTGTTGCATAACTACGTGGGGACAACGCTTTGTACTTCTGTTGTTGCACAAACAGTAGAGGTGGGCACATTCTGCCAAAGCGGTGGTTCGTGCTAGTTCGTTCTGCAGCTGAATGAATCTTTAGCATTTCCTATCCCCACCTCCTCCAAGGGGCACCCACTCAGAGGCAACGCTGGTGCTGCCTCTGAGTGGGTGTCCTCTGCAGGAGGCAGAGCTGGGAAGCTCCAAAGACTCACTCAGCCCTTGAACGAACCAGCGATTCGTGCCCATCTCTATTAAGCAGCCTCAACAGGAATTGTGCGATCTGTGTTGCCTGGGTGTAACACTCAGCCAATTCACATCTGCCCTACATGACACGATGTGGCAAACAACAGGATCCCAGCTATTGGTTTAGTTTTTTGGTCTTTTAAATAAGGATTTTTGAAACGTCATATCAGAACTGGAAATCTGTTTTTCCCTCTCCTTTTCCCCCTGTCTTAGAGCTTCTGAACTGGAAAGGAGCCCCTCAAGTGAGAGTCCCTCACAAGGAGGCATAGCTCCCGACGCCTGGCACCGTGGCCAGAGACCAAAGCCACGGACCTCTCCAGCATATTTTAAATATCTGGAACACAACTAATTACTTGAGCAGTTAGAGCAGAAGTGACAGCAAGCTGGCTATGGAGAATAAACGAGTGATGCAATGATTTCCTTTTAAAATGTAACCTTTTGAATTTTACCCCTCAAGACTGCTGCCTCTTGGACAGTGAATGGCCTACGGGAGAGAGAAGGGTTCCCGCTAACTGCTTTCCATGTCTAGGTCTGTATTATTTATTTCAAGAGTAGTGATATTTAGCAGTCTGCTTGCTTCCAGGGAGCTCCCGGTGGTGGACAAACCTTCCCTCTTCTCTTTTTTTTTTTCAACAATCGTGGGCTGAAAAGAGAAAGCCTGTCCCAAGGCCAAGCCATGAGTTGCAAGGATCAGAGGGGACCTGGAATTTTTCAAATCCCAGCCCAACACTCCGCCCACTGCACACCACTGCTCCCCTCTGCAGGCGGCCCTCAACACAGCTCGCCCATGGCCTATCCTGGCTTGAACTCAAGAAAGCCACCCTCCCAAGGACCCCTGGAACTGGGCTTTGGTCTGGCAGGGGCTCAAGAGTTTTTGAGGATGACCCTTCCGTTTAGGAAACCAGGTTGTGTTATAAGCTTTTCTGTCCCTGTCAAGTGTTTGCACTCTTAGGAGCCTCGTAGCGCGGTGGTTAAACGGCTGTCCTGCAGCTAAAACTGTGCTCACAACCTTGGGTTCAATCCCAGGTAACAGGCTAAACCGTGCCCTTAAACCTAGACCAGTGTTAGTGAACCGATGGCACGGGTGCCAAAGGTGGCATTCAGAGCCCTTTCTGTGGTCGCCTGACATCACCCCTTCACAGCCACTTGTATTCAGGTTAAATTGCTGCATTGGCACTTTGCAAGAAAAATGAGTGGGCACTCGGTCTCTAAAAGGTTCGCCATCACGGATTGAGAACAGCAAGGACTCGGAACGTACCCAAAGGCTCTCCCTGTAAGATCACGGGGGTAAGAGGAATAACTGCCATCTTAGGAGCCTTGTGGCGCAGTGGTTAAATGCCTGTACTGCAGGTAAAACTGTGCTCACGACCTGGGTTCAATCCCCGGTAGCAGGCTCAAGGTTCACTCAGCCTTCCATCCTTCCGAGGTCGGTAAAATGAGTACCCAGCTTGCTGGGGGGGGGGCAATGTGTAGCCTGCACACTGTAATTAAAATTGTAAACTGCCCAGAGACCACTTGTAGTGGTATGGGGCGGTATATAAGCAGAACACTTTGCTTTATATCATCCCGAAACAAGACCCCACCCACGCACCAACCCTTTTCCCAGGCTCAAAGGCCAACAGGTGGTGAGGCTATAGGGTTAGGGTTAGGGTTATCACACCTCTTGAAGGCCCGCCTCCTCACCTGTCGTGGTACATGAGCATGTTGACAATGTCCTTGAAGAGGTCGGGCTGCTTGGGAGAGAAGAAGCCACTGCTCAGCTGGTCCATCACCTGCTTCAGCTCAGGGATGTGGTCATAGTAATCTTTGGCGCAGTAGCTGCGGGGAGAAAGCAGGAGTGTGGTTTGAAGAAGGAGCAGGGCCAAGCCCTCCCGTCCTCCCCCCCCCCACCAGACCAAACATGGCAAAGAAACACCGAAAAACCTTCCCAGCTGAGATCCGTCCGGAAAGGGCACAAATCAGGGACAGAGGCTATGACAATCAGGTGGTAGGGAGAAAGGCAAGAAAGATAGGAAGGAAGAGGTGCGGGTGGCCCAAAAGGACGTGTCACATAATACTCGCTGGCGTGGGGAAACAGCCGAAGTCCCATCGGGCACCCACCCTTTCCGGTCAAGCTCTTCCACGTCCTCCACCCGCATGCCAAAAATGAACAGGTTGTCTTCGCCAGCCTCCTCTGCCATCTCTACGTTGGCCCCGTCCATGGTGCCAATGGTGAGCGCCCCATTCAGCATGAACTTCATGTTGCCCGTCCCGGAGGCCTCCGTGCCGGCCGTGGAGATCTGCTCCGAGAGATCGGCGGCCGGGATGACTGTGGGAGAGAGAAAGAGAGAGAGGCTGCTTTCACATGACCCCTAAAATCTGCTGGTAACTTAAATGCAGACCCCCCCCCACGTGGTTTTTGTTCTGCTTCCTGTGTTCCCATCTCCCACACTCTGATTCCATTGCTTCTGTCTGCTGTGAGGGGAGAGAGAGAAAAAATGCAGGCTCACCTCCGCCTGCTGTCCAGCAGCTAATTGTTCCAGCCCGTTAGGATTCCTGTCTGTTAAAAGGGGGGGGGCAACAAAAACAAACAAAAAGCGGAGGAGGGCCAGGCATGCAATGCTTTAAAACAGCAACAAGGATTTTACCTCCTCCAGACCAGGTACTTGTAAAATGCGTTGGGGCGCGCTTAAGTGGGCATGGATGTACTTTTTTTTTTAGTCTGCTGCTGGTGAGAAAACAATTTTATGCTCCGCATCTGCGAGCATTTTGCAGCGGATTTTAGGGGTCATGTGAAAGCAGCTAGAGAGACAAGAAAGGGCCCCTTAGAGCGAAGGGAGCCCAGCTGGCCGGCGTGGCAAGGCAACTGGGGACCCAACTCACTTTTTTCGGCCAGCGAGACGCGGTAATTCTCCAAGAAAATCATTTTGAGCCGATCGCCAACGACGGGGTCGTTGTTGACGATGTCGCCGATGGAGGTGATCAGCTTGATGATCATCTTCGCCATGTGGTAGCCGGGGGCCGCCTGGAAGGGGTTGGAGAAAGGCGTCTTGGACCATGCCTCTTAAGGTGGCCGCCCTCCTGCTTTTCCTCCAGGGAGCAAGGGGGGGTGGCCTCCTATGTCCCTCTCCTCTCCACTTTGCCACCACAGCTAGAGAGGGGCAGGAAGTGATTCGTGCCTCTTTGGTGTGCACGGTGTCCTAGTTTGACAATGCGGCGCGAACTGCTTCGTGCCCATCTCTCATCGCAACTACCATGTAAACTAGGATGAGAGAAGAAAAGGTGAGGGGGGGACTGGCACGAGGACCTCCACTACATTTTACAGGACAAGGAGTAGAACTGGCAAAAAAAAACCCAGTCCAGCTTGCTAACCACTGCTGCACGCTGGCTCTCCCACGAAAAACAGCCCAAGGTTTTTCTACTCCAGCCTTCTGCTTGTGCACAGGCTGACAAGATGGCTGTGCGTTTATAGGAAGCTGCCTCGTGCCACGTCTCCCCTTAGCCTCCTGTTTATCAGCAGCACCAACTGTCCATGTTTTCAGGCTGGATTTCCTTCCTAGCCCTACCTGGAATTCCCTGCCGGTCCCCCATCCAAGTACAAACCAAGCCGGACCCTGCTTAGCTTCTGAAATCAGGCAGTGTTCAGTGGGTTCAGGACTCACAAGCAGGGTTGCAACAGGGCCCTCCTACTCAATCTTTCCAGCAACTGGACTTGCAAGGCCTCCTGGCTAGAGCCAGGAGGACAGACAACCATCTTGCTGAGTGGTGGTATTACCTTCCATGGATTTGCTCAGTCTCCTCTGAGAGACGTCCAAGACCATGGGGGCCACCGGGGCATCATCCTTCCTGGACCAGAGCAGTGCAGGTCCTTGTCTGGCAGAAAGCTGGCATGGCCAGTTGGAACAAGGGTGGCCAACACACAGCCAATGGGCCATGTATGGCCGTACAAGAATATTTCAGTAAAGCTACCAGACAAGACGGAGATTTTATTCCTAGGGGAAGGTGCTTGGAGAGGCTGGGTAGGATTCTGCCTAGACTGGATGGCATCATCCACTCATTTAGGGACCAAGTGTCTAAGCTGGGCCTGCTTCTGGGCCCAGCTCTGTCTTAGGATTCCCAGACTGTAGCCGGGTCTGAGGCTCAATAACCCATCTCTGCTGAGGCTCAGAGACCATCTGTGCCCTTACCTAGATGAAGGAGCCCTCAGGACATTGGTGTAGGCAGTGGTCAGCTCCTGGATTGATAACTACAATGGTCTCCATGTGGGGCTTCCCTTGAGGTTGACCCCAAAACTTCAGTAGGTGCAGAATGCCATCGCCAGACTGGTGGCTGGTGTGAGGAATTTTGATCACAACGCCTCAGTTCTGGCTCGCCTGCTCTGGTTACCTGTTGCCTCCCAGGTCAGAGTCAAGGTTTTGATGTTCCCATATAAAACCCTTCGTGGTTTGAGGCCCTGGTACTTGTAGGAGCATCATATACCGGGGTCATCTACCCACTCCACCAGATGTGCCCAAGCGATGCCTTTACAGAAGAATCTCCCGATGCAACCTTGCCTGTCCAGTTCTGTGCACCTCAATTTAAAAAGGATGTTGACAACCTCGAGCGGGTGCAGAGGAGGACAAACAGGATGGTTGAAGGTCTGGAGGAAATGTCTTATGAGGAATGGCTTAGGGAATTGGGAATGTTTAGCCTTTCAAAAAGAAGACTGAGAGGGGATATGATAGCTATGTTTAAATATTTGAAAGGATGTCATATTGAAGAGGGAACAGGTTTGTTTTCCATGGCTTCAGAGACTAGGACTCAGGGCAATGGTCTCAAACTACAGGAAAAGAGATTCCATTTGAACATTAGGAAGAACTTCATGACAGTTAGAGCTATTTGGTAGTGGAATATGCTGCCGCGGAGGGTGGTTGAGTGTCCTTCTTTGGAGGTTTTTAAACAGAGGCTGGATGGCCATCTGTCAGAAATATTGTGATGGGGTTCCTGCATGGCAGGGGGTTGGACTGGATGGCCCTTGAGGTCTCTTCCAACTCTATGATTCTATGAACCCTGCCTGATGGTTATACTTTGCAAGCTGCTCTCTGTTTAGAATCACACCACTTGCGACATCTGATTTTATCCGTCAATTGGTTTTATGCAATCCCTATGTGGCAGTGATAGATTCTTGACTATAAACCACCTAGAATTGCACTGATGATGCAAATCTAATTAGTAAATAAAATAAATACTCAAGAGTCCTCCCCACTGAAAACCCCTTATTTTGCCCCAAAAGAAGGGACCATTTTCACTTCTACTGGCCTCCAGAAATGGCTGCTTTCAGCTTAGGGATGTTGGGAGGCTCCCCCATGATCCTGCACTCTGGGGTGTGGAGCCCCCCCCTCAAAATAGGGATGAAAAGTGCTCATCTGATCAGCTCCTCTTTCTCTGCATCTCCTTTTTAAAATGTTTGTTTGTTTGTTTGTTTGTTTGTTTGTTTGTTTGTTTGTTTGTTTGTTTGTTTGTTTGTTTGTTTGTTTGTTTGTTTGTTTCTCTGGGCAGCTCACAAAGTAAACAATTTAGACAGTTAAAACATCAAATTGCAATAAAATTAGAACAATAAAACATTTAAATACAATAAATACAATATATTAAAACACTGCACTAAAATTGCCATCAGGACCCACAATAATCAGTTAAAAGACATCTTGAACAGGAATGTTTTTACCTGGCGCCGGAATGTCATCAATGTTGGCGCCAGGCGGGTCTCGCTTGGGAGGGAGTTCTGACTGTTTCCATTCCTGGTACTGCCTGTGGCAGAACTGGGGGCCAAGAACCTGCCCCCCCCCCCGAGCCCACTAAGGGCACCCACCTCTAAGTTGGAAGAAGCAAGGTACGGGGGTGGGAGTGGGGGAGGCCCTGCTCTACTCAAGAGCCCAGAGCGCTGCTGCCGGTCAGAGCACAGAGTGCCAGGCTAGAAGGAGCAATGGACTGACTTGTCTATAGGGCGCAGAAGGGGAGGCAGCACGTTTTTTAACCTGCCCCCCCACCCCCCCATGGATTTGGCAGGAGCCTAGCAGTCATGCTGGAAGGATGTCTCTGGATTGCTCATCCTGGACTGGACTGGAAGCAGAGGGACCAGTTTTGTTTGAATACTACCCCAGGCTCCACCACCTCCAACCCAGGTAAAGGTGAAGGGTGAGACTGATGGAGAAAAATAGCCTGAGAGCCACTGGCATTCACAGCAAATAAGACTCTGGCTGGAAGGTACAATGGTCTGACCATCGATTTAGAATCATCAGGAGTTGAACCTGACTTTGTTTTTCACGGAAGAGAAGAAACTCAGAAAGAACAAAGCATCTGTTTGGTGTGGGAAAGGATCCTATCTCCTGCCTTTTTGCATTCTTCCTCTAGAATTATGTTACCCAAAGTGTGCATGCACGCACGCACGCACGTGTGCGCGCGCGCACACACACACACACACACACACACACACATGCAAGACCCCCAGCGGAGACTGGTGGCCTCAATGCACTCTGGGTTTTAGGCCGAACTTTACACCAGCTAGCCAAGACAATGAACCTCATTCTCTCCACGGAGGGACCAGGATACTGTAATTCCTTCAGTTCAGGCTAAAACCCGGGGTGCATTCATGGAGCCCTATGGACAGTGGAACTGCTTTCCCCCCCCAACCCGTCCACCCCTGCCCTCCCGCCTCCGTCGCTTTTGCTTCTCACTTTGCCTCCAATCATGACCGTCCGTGGAACAAAGTGCTTGTTCGGTTCTCTCTTGATCCCTGCAATGGGGCAGGGGAAGACACCACAAAACACAGTCACCAGAAGGGGAGGGAAGGAAGGAAGGAAGGAAGGAAAGAAGGAAGGAAGGAAGGAAGGAAGGAAGGAAGGAAGGAAGGAAAAAGAAAAAGACAGTCTGAAACCATGCCATGTTAAGATTATGCTCTCCAGGCCCACGAGCGTCTCCAATTGTCAACACCCAGTTTGAGCCACAAGCCAGTTTTATTTTATTTATTTGGGGGGGGGGGGAGAGACAGCTGTGTTACTACCACTCAAGCCCTCTTCCTCCAGTGGTGAAAAGCAGAAAACAGAGGAAGTAGATTGAACATTTCTGTTACAGAGGGAAGGAAGCTGATAATTCTACCTGTTCAGTTTTCTCCCATTTGGCAATTTAAAAAAAAAATATTTCCCTTCCCCCTTTTCTTTTCTTTTTAAAAATTTCTCCCCGTTGAATTTACTCAGGCACTGGCAAGTGTCCTTATGTTTGTGTCAACAAAGAACAAAAGAGGTTTCTCTTCTAGTTCCAACAATGCCAATGAACCATCTAATCAATAATGGCCATATGGCTAGATGGGCAGGGTATAAATATGATAGATAGATAGATAGATAGATAGATAGATAGATAGATAGATAG
>JAHTLZ010000345.1:677568-739112 GCA_023846285.1 Phrynocephalus versicolor
ACACACACACACACACACACACACACACACACACACACACACACACAACTGTGCAGTTTCCCTCTCCTCCCCAGCTCGTAGGCGCAGGTTTACCCACATTTGGGAGTCACATTAAGCACATCCACACTCATCACTGCTTGCGGGATGGCAGAGGAATCCCTTTGCCTGTTGTGGGGGCACAGCAGGGAATTAGAGAAGCAGGTCTTCACCAGTTCTATTCTCATGTGCATAACGTTTCCTCTGTGCCCTGGAGGCAGTTGCTATTCCGCTCCAGGTGAATTTTCCCTTTTGCACAAATGGCTCAGTTTCATGGGCTTGAAAGGATGAAAAGTATTAGATAAAATGGACTAGAGCACTGAAAACAAGGTCGGTCATTTTGCGCTCGGTGCCTTCTTTTGCACAGAGGCAGACGGACAAAGATCCTTGTCTCACTCTTGCACTGGAGGAGAGGGAAGTTGATGCATTGAGACAGCCCAAATGGATCAGAATGAAGAGATCAGCAGATGTTCTTCACATGCCTAGCAAAGGCGCACATATGCCGCCTCCGCTCACTACCATTATGGACCCGCTTACCCGTGTGTCGACCCACTTCACTCCATCCGGGTCGTGCTGCACATGCCCGTAGAAGTGCACCGGGATCATGTACTCAGGGCGTCCTTTCTCCCAGGGGTTGCCGTAGCGCAACCAGTCATCTGCCTCCTCCACCTGCCAGCCCCCGCAGATCTTCTGGTTGAAGATCCCAAACTCATAGCGGATCCCGTAGCCATAGGAAGCTAGACCCAGAGTTGCCATGGAGTCCAGGAAGCAAGCTGGAGGGGAGGGAGAGGACATGCAAGGATGTCAGCTAGCAGAAGAAAGAGACCAAAACAACAGGCGGAAAATCGGGAAGGGGGGCAAAAAAAGGAGTGGCCAATGCCTGGGACTAAATCTTGGACAACTTAGTGGTTTAGGACTGGCCAGAACCTCATGAACCCATGTTCTTTGGGGTCTTGATGAAGACAGAAAGCCTCTAATCCCATAGAAGCTTGTTGTGTTAACTAATTGGTTTTGATTTACAAAATCCTCCATGGCTTGGGACCAGAATATCTGACGGAGCGTATCATCCTAAAATCAGTGTCGGCCCAACCCACCAGAACATCACAGTCCCTTGGCCTCCGGATCGCCACTCCCCAGGAGGCGCGTAAAACCTCCACCCAAAACTGTGCCTTCTCTGTTGTGCGTTGCACATTGTGCAACCGTCTCCCAAGTGAAATTACGACTGCAGAGTCTCTCCGAGCATTTAAGAAGCTGTTAAAAACCTGGCTTTACACGGCCGCATTTGGTGATCAAGGGGGTTGATACGGATAGGGATTAGGAGTCTGTATGTTTGCCCATTCCCCCCCCCCCGCCATCTTGCCTTCATATTATTCTCTGAATTCTTTTTTTATGTTTACTCTGTGGAACCGATTATTATTTCTTTTGAATGGTGGTATATTATACTTGTTAACCGCACTGAGTTCCCATTTGGGAAAATCTGGCGGTACATAAATATCAAATAAACAAATAAACAAATAAACAAATAAATAATAGTGGTGGGGCATGATGGAGTATAATAAGAAAGAAGTGCACAGGCGCCCTCACTGGGGCAACTAAGGGTCTTTATACCCTGGCCTCCCTATCTGGCAACTGATGGGGAGAAATGGCAAGCCACCCGCCTTCAAAGGGAAAGTAAAGGCATCTCCTACACACATGCTGAATGGGACAAAATCCTCTGTGTCTCTCTCTCTCTCTCTCTCTCTGGCCACGGTCTCAATAAAGTTTTCTGCACATCTTAATTTGATGTGTAGGTTTTTTTGGGGGGGGGTGTTTGATGCACAATTAGTGTCCTGTCGACAGAGTAGTATTTTACTGCTCTGTGCCCATCTGTACTTGCTTACTGCACATCTTTTCCCTTTTTCCTGGGTTGATTTTCTAAGTCTCCATTGCATTTAAAAAAAAATTCCCCCGGGTCAGGAAATGGAGTATGAAGCTAATTATTGTGTATTTTCTGGGGTCGCACCTCATTATAGTAGTAAAGAACTGTGCATCATTAAGGGAAGTATTTTAAACCAACCCCTAGCAGTGGTTTAAAATACTCTGGTGAAAGTGTGCTTCCGGGAGCGTGGTGGGTTGGGGCACCAAATTACTTCCCTTCGCGGTTAGGATGCGATCTTTTACTGTGCAGTTCTCTGCAGCAAAAATGCACAGAAAACGGTGGTGAGACCACAGCCTCTCTCAGGCTGACCCACCTCCCAAGGCTGTCGCGAGGCAATGCCAGAGAGGATCACGCTGAAGGGGGGGAAATGACATGAAACAGCCTGAAATGAAGCAATTTGTGCATCATTTAGCATTGCCTCTTAGGCAGCTAGCGATTAAGGCTGGAGAGGGGTGGGGCAGTCAACAAACCAGCATGTGACATCAGAACAGGAACCCCCGTGTCCGTTTCTAAGACAGCCAAAGGCCTGGAGAAAGGGTGGGGTGGGGAGCCAACCTGCAGCCTGTGGAATCACAGAGTTCCCACCTGGGAAAAACAGTAGCAGTAAGTAGATAAGTAAGTAAGTAAGTAAATAAATAAATAAATAAATAGTCCATAGAGGTATTTTCGTAGTCCCCGTGGCTACTTCAGAGAATCCCCCTTTCAAAATGTTTTTAAAACCTCTGGGCCGTTGGTGCTGCCCCATCCCTGTTTCTGGAACCTTGTGAAGGGGCTTCCCCTGCCACAAAACCAGCACACCAGGACCCTCCTCCAGGCTGCTAGGTTTTGTTCCCAAGATTGAACACGCATGTTTGCTAAAGGGACTGAGATGAGGCCACGTTTAGGGCAAGGAGAGGGGCATGGTGTGTCAGTGGGCTAGAGCACTGAAAAAACTGTCAGCTGCAAAGTCGGCAGCTTGGCAGTTCAAATCCCGGGCGCCACGCAGTGGAGAGAGCTCCCGCTGTTAATCGCGGTTCCTGTCAACCTAGCACAGGCATGTCCAAACTTCCGAACTTCGGCCCTCCAGATGTTTTGGACCACAACTCCCACAGTCCTTTGCCATTGGAAATGCAGGCTTGGAATTCTGGGCGTTGTGGTCCAAAACAACAGGAGGGCTGAAGTTTGGACATGCCTGAGCAGTTCAAAAGCATGTAAATGCAAGTAGATAAATAGGTACCACCATAAAAAGCTGGAAGGTAAACCGTGTTCCATGTGCAGAAATGAGTTCAGCCATGCCAGCCACAGGGCCACGGACTTGCACAACACTGGCTCTTGGGCTTATAAATAGAGACGAGCACCACCCCTAGAGTCGGACACAACTAGCACGCATGTGCGGGCATAACCTTTACCTTTAACTTCTTGGGGTAAGGAAAGGGGGTCTGTTGGACAGGGATCCCAAGGTCAAA
This sequence comes from Phrynocephalus versicolor, assembly GCA_023846285.1. Taxonomy (NCBI): domain Eukaryota; kingdom Metazoa; phylum Chordata; class Lepidosauria; order Squamata; family Agamidae; genus Phrynocephalus; species Phrynocephalus versicolor. The sequence continues at coordinate 680,968 of JAHTLZ010000345.1, forward strand.
AGTCCAAAATCTCAGTCGATAAATCCAGCCGAGTGGAGGGCCTCCAGAAACCAATCCTTAATGGGATTCATGAGGACCAGGATCTTAGACAGAAGCTCTGCAGGCACTGGCCTTGTACCAACCCAGAACACTGTTTCACCTTGACTAATATTATTTCTACTGAGTTCTCCAGGGCTTTGGAGAAGGGCTTTCCCCAGCTCTCCCTGAGGATGGCAAGAAACCCACCCTGTTCCCTTTCGGGTGTAAAGCAAGGGCACGGAGCAACGCCCCCCCCTCCCTGGGAGGCTCACCTGCCAGGCGCCCAAGACCACCGTTGCCCAGCCCAGCGTCTTCTTCAATCTCCTGCAGTTCCTCCATATCCAGACCTAACTGTGGGGCAAAAAGCAGAGAGAGGGGGGAGGAGGATTTGAGGCAGGGAAAGCTAGAAAAAGAAACCATCAGAACTGAGACTCCGCTCCTTCTCCCGGTGACTGTGTAGTTTGGTTATTTTCTGTTTCGGACTTACTTAAGGGTTCTTTAGATGGTGTCGAGAAAGATCCGTGTAAGACAGCAACAAAGAACCCCATGGTCCCTCCAAAACAGACCAGCTCCGCTTGGCATCACCTTGTGTGAGTTGTGGACCTGCATCTTCAGAGGCAGGGAAGGTGCCCTAGAACTTGGGTTTTGCTGCCACAGACCAGCACGGACTGACTCTTGAAAGTGTGAGGAACGTTCAGCACGTCCGAAACCAGATTGGCGACTGGGACTAGTCAGAGGGACCACAAAACCCCACCCACCCCGGTCACAGCATCTCCACTGTTTGCTGGCCTGCTTCTGGACACAATTCAAAATGATGGTTCTGACTAACAAAGCCCTCCACGGTTTGGGTGCAAACTGTCACGAGGACCACATGCCCCTTGATAAGCCTGCCCAGGCGTCAAAATCATCGGGAGAGGCCTGTCCTTTGCTCTCACCACCTTCACAGGTGCTTCTGGGGAGTACAAGGGAGACACTCTTCTCCGGTGCTGATCCCAGGCTGTGGAACTCCCTCCCACAGGAGGCCAAACTGGCCTTGACGTTGCTGCCCCTCTGTAAGCGGGAGAAGGCCTTTTTCTTCAGGCAAGCCTTCCCTTAAAAGGCTGGCCACCTAAATGGATTGCTAGGCCGCCTCACTTTGAATGTACTTTTAAGGTTGCCATTCTTTACAATTTCTCAGAATGGTAGTTGTCTGGCCCTTTTTAGCGCCTCTATACTTACTGTTCTTAGCTTTAAACATTGCCTTTTAATGATGTAACTCTCCTTGGGTCCCTTTTAAAGAGAAAGGAGGGGTGAGAAATGCTTTTTTAAATGAAATAAAATCTCTTTGAGGCAGGGAAGGAGGGAATTTGGACTGCATTTCCCAGAATGCCCCAGACGCTGGGGCACTCTGGGAACTACAGTCCAAATTCCCTCCTTCTACGCCTCAAAGAGGTTTTACTTCATTTAAAATAGCTGGGGGCTTCTGAGAATTATAGTCCAAATTCCCTCCCTTCACAGCAGCTGGGGCATTCTGGGAATTGTAGTCCAAAAGACTAACTTTCTCAAAGACAGCACTTTTGTAGGGGTTATCTGGTCATTCCACTGCAGTTAGGGAGCTGGTCCACCATCCAAAACATTTCTCCTGATGGCACCATTGCCCCCTCCACGCCTCCTTTTCTCCACATCATCCCCGCCTTGCCCCTCCGTCCCGTCAACCAAGCCCAGTCTGTCAACAATGTCCAAACCTGGTAGACGGCTTCATCACAGGCATTCTGAAGGCCCAGGTTGACCATGGTGTTCTGCAATGTCCGTCCCATGTAGAACTCCAAGGAGAGGTAGTAGATACGCTGAAGGAAAAGATGTCAGTAGGAAAGCATTCAGAGAGGAAGAGAAGGTGCATGCTCCTTCTGCCCCTTCAAGACAGAGATGCTACTTGTGACCTGTGCTTCTCAAACTACAGGAAAAGAGATTCAATTTAAAGATTAGGAAGAACTTCAAGATGGTTAGAGCTGTCCGGCAGTGGAATCTGCTGCCACAAAGGAGGGTTGCGAAGTCTCCTTCTTTTGAGGTTTTTAAGCAGAGGCTGGATGGGCATATGTCGAGAGCACTGCAATGGGGGTTCCTGCATGGCAGGGGGATGGACTAGATGTCCCTTGAGGTCTCTTCCAACTCCATGATTCTACGATTCTGTGCTTCCTGTAGTCTAGTCACTCCCTGCCTCCTTCATTGTAGAAGGAAACACAGAGAAACCAGGCCCCACAGGGCTGCCAATATGGGGCCCAATCCTACCCAGGCCTTCCCTCCTCCACCACTGTTCCAGCTTCTCCTCCCACAAACGCCCGCCTGCCCCACGAAGGCCCTTAGCAAAGAGGTGGGCAACAAAACGGCTAGTTAGAACACTGCTCTCATTAAGGACGTGCCGCTTATTTTGTTTTGAACTACAAAATGGAGGCCTGCCCACTAACTTTCCTCAGACTGACAAAGCTGCACAGATGAGTAGCGAAATGTTTCGCTCTCACAAGAAAGCAAGTCCAGTTGCCACGACTCAGCTTCCAGATAACCCTCAGCTGGATGACTGAGAATCTTCACCGACACTTCTTTTGTGGTTACAAAAACTCCCCTGGGTTCAGCTGGGGTGGCCCAGCACATTTTTCTGCCTGAGGCAGAACACAACCCGTGGGTGAAAAGGCAGCAATTCCAGTCACCCACATGCCTTGTGGCATTGGATAATGAACTGAATTTCAGCGATATTCCAAATTTTGTGAATGGGGGCCTAACAGCAGTGGGGCGGGGGCGGGGGCGGGAGAAATGGTTTGCAGACACACACATGGAATTTCTAGCTGATGTCAGGATCTCTATGGACAAGGGACTCCAGAGGAGTCCATACCCAAGGGCTGGGCGTGCAATTTGGGCACAGCTTTGGTGGCTGCTGAGAGATGCCCGAGGCAGCTGGCTCCTTCTGTCCAACGATAGAACTGGCCCAGTTATCTTAACTCCTCCTCAACCCCCTCATGCTGGCCAAGAGCAAAAACAGAGGGGATTGTTGTTATGGAGGCGAGCCGGGGCAACAGAGGAAAGAAAACATTTTCTCCAGCACAGCGAACGATACCCCCTCCCTCCGGCCCCCACCCCAAAACCAGAGAGCATGGTCCATGGGTTCTCCATTCGCCAGTTGACCTTTCAGGGACCAACCAAGCGCCTCAGCCAGGGGTATCTGGTATCTTCCCCCCCCCTCCTCACCCAAGCCCTGGTCTTGCTGACGCAGGCCTCTTCCCAAATTAAACGCAAAAGTTCACAGCAAATGTCAAGTCGATCTAAATTTAAAGGAGGGAGGCCCCTGTCCCCCGCCGCTGCCGCTGCTGCCATCCACACAGGGCCACAAAAGTTCCTGGTGGGCTATTAGTCCACTGAAATGTGGGGCCAGTCCGACAGTTGCCCAGAAGGTTAACCGGATCCCTGGAAACGTCGAGGCTCACCCTTTAAAATGTGGAGCAAGGGTGACAAAGAGGAATCCTGGAATAAAAGTCTCCGAGGTGTGCAATGCAAAAAATAAAAATAAAAAATCAGGAGGGAGGTCCCGTCCTTTGCAAAATCTGGAGGGGGGGGCACAAGTTGCTGAAGGCCTGTTCGATGGCCAAGGGGTCTCTTTGCTCCCCTCCCCTCCCGCCCCGGCCCCCACCCCCATCTGAGGTCGGAGCTACCGCCACCACCTCTCCCACTCTGCTGTGTGATACCTCAAGGAGCTATTAATACCCACAGACGGTCCTGCTTATCCCTTTGGCAACCTCTCTCACCTTCTGGCATATATCAAGGACTGGATGCCTGGATGCCAGCTCACAGCCTCTGCAAAGCGGCTGGTTTACTAGAGGGGCGGTTTGGGCCCCCATCTTGGACCATTCAAAGGCAGAAAAGCGGGCTGCTGGTGGGGAATTAATAAACAAACCCCTTCGGGCGACAGGGCAGCGGGCAGACTGGGCACACCTGTGAGAGGCCAGCTGCCAACCACTCCATTTGTCGCTGATGCGGTGCTGTTTTTTTTTTTTTAACTGAAGAGGCTTCGGGGATGTGGGGAGGGGGGCAGCACCCCCATCCAAGTCAGGCAGAGCCCCCCCCACTTGACTCCGCCGCCCCCTGCCTTTGATCTCCCTCTGCCCCACCCACCTACCCATCCCGGGTGCACCCACCCGTGTCGACCCGGGAAAGCGAGCAGGGCGAACTTGTGACACCCAAGGCAAGCCCGGAGGAGGGCGGAGGGAGCGGAGAGGACGCCCAAGAGAAGGGCGATCCTGGCATCTCCCGGATCGCTCCCTCCCCGGGCCCCGATCCGGGCTCCGAGGCGCCTTGCCTGGCCCGGGGGCTGGAGTGGGGCTCACCTTGGGGTCCTTCTCGTAGTAGTGCTGCTGGGTGCGGATCCAGCGGCCGACCAGGTGGTCGCGGACGGTGTGCGCCAGGGCGAAGTAGTAGTCGCGCGGGGTGGCCACATTGCGGTCCTTGACCAGCGTGAAGTGCAGGTGCCGGTTGAAGTTCTTCTTCAGGTCGCTCACATTCTCCACGCCGGCCAAGCCGCGCACGCTGATCTGCTTGCGCTTCTCGGCGTCCGTCAGCGGCCGAGACATCCCGGCGGAGGCTCCGGCGAGGCGGGACGGGACGGGAGGCTGCGCTGGGGAGGGTGGAGGAGCGGCGGCGGCGGCGGGACAGGCGCGGTGCGCAAGGGAGGGAAGCCGGGGCGCTGCGCTCTCCGCTTTGGCACCAGCAAATGCGCCCCCGGCCCCTCCCCTCATGCATTATTAAAGCCTCTCCTTTTCCATTATTCATGAGGGGAGGGGAGGGGAGGCCCCGCCCACCACCCCTGGGAACTCCCCTCCATCGTCACACACACACACCCCTATTCCTCTCCAAAGTGCATGAGTCAAGCGGATAGAGGGACGCTCTTCTCCCTCTCGCAGAATACCAAAACTAGGGGACATCCACTCCAATTGAGGGTTGGGATAGAAAGGACAGACAAGCGAAATGTTTTTTTTTTTTAAATCCCAGCGCATTGTTAGTCTGTGGAACTCCCTGCCACAGGAGGTGGTGATGGCATCTGGCCTGGATGCCTTCAAAAGGGGATTGGATAGATTCCTGGAGGAAAAGTCCATCCCAGGTGACAAACCATGAGGGAGATGATGTGTCATCTCCAGACTCAAAACTGGGGTACTTCAAGGGCAGGGGAGTGGCATCAGGAGACAGAGATCTAGTCTCATGCGCTCCCAGAGGGATTTGGTGGGTCCACTGTGAGATCCAGGAAGCTGGACTAGATGGGCCTTTGGCCTGATCCAGCATGGCTCTTCTTGTGTTCTTATTCGGTGAAGGGGAACAAACCTTGTGGCTTTCTTTGCATCCGGCGGCTGGTAGTACCCCCTGGCTAGCTGGTGTTATCCAGCTTTTACAGGTGTTAAGAAGACTTCTTTATCTTAGGACTTTGCAAAAACCTCTTTTTTAAATCTGTTTTTGTGTTTTTCTATATAATAATCACTTTTGAACTGCGGAGCTGAGAGGGACTGTGTAGACCATCAGCCTGTCAAGAAGATGCAGTGGGGAATCAAACCCTCAACCTCTGGGGGTCCTCAGCCAGAGGTCTAAGAACAGCTCTGCTAAGAAACTGAAAGCAGCAACCGTTAAGAGTCGTGGTGAGTACTGGTCAGTGCAGACAACAGAAGGCTCAAATGGTATCAGCTCTTACTTAATTGATTCAGCGCTCTGTTAATACCCATGAGGACTAGGTCCTTATTTTATTATTTAGGAAGAGGATCTTCACTCTGGTATATTGTCTTTGGCTTCCGTGCAGAAGGTCCCATTTTCAATACCTGGCATCTCCAGGGAGAAGTAGGAAGGACCCTTGACAAGAAATCCAGGAAAGAGGCAGCTAGGAACTGCTGGACAGCTCAGTGGTTGTGGCATCTGACTGTGGAGCCTGAGGTTGTGGGTTTGATTCCCCTCTGTGCCTCCTTGAGAGAGATTGGTGAGGTTTTAGATGATTATGAGAATGCTGACAACACTAAACTGGGTGGCTCTTATAGAATCATGGAGTTGAAAGAGACCTCAAGGGCCATCCAGTCCAACCCCCTGCCCTGCAGGAATCCCCATCACAGTACTCTCAAGAGCGCTTTTTTGGGGGGGGGGTCCCAGATCCTGTTATTTTTATGCACACCCTCCCTTCCCACTATGAAATGTTCTTCCCACCTGTTTACCGTTTTGTGTCAAATGGGGGTTTGCTAGGGTGATGTGCCTGAAGCAGACCAAGCGGGGGGGGGGGGGGGCTTAACAATGATTTGGTCTTGAGTGGAAGACTTGAGTTAGGTGAGTCGTGGTGCAGGATTGACTCTGCTCAGAACCTGGGGTTCAATCCCAGGTAGCTAGCTCAAGGTTGACTCAGCCTTCCATCCTTACAAGTTCAGTAAATTTAGTACCTTTAATAACTCACTTGGGGGCCCGTGTGTAGCGTACATAATCAAATTGTCATCCACCCTGAGAGTGCTTTAAGTTATCTACCCTGAGAGTGCTATGGGCCAGTGTAAAAGTTTTGCTTTGCTTTTATAGATCAGTGTTTTTCAACCTTTTTTGGGCAAAGGCACACTTGTTTCATGAAAAAAATCAGGAGGCACACCACCATTAGACAATGTCTCCGTCTGTCAGTGTACACTGGATAGCACTAGCAACATTAACTGGCTGCAAAACATTAACAGTAGGGCTCTGTAGGCAAACCTATAGCATGGGTGCTAAAGGTGGCACTCGGAGCCCTTTCTGTGGGCACCCGACATCATCCCTTCACAGCCACCTGTATTCGGGTTAAATTGCTGTATTGCCACTTTACGAAAGTGCAGATGCCTTCAGCAAGTCCAGCGACAGGAGGGGAGGAGGATGAAGGAAGGCAGGAAGGAAAGAAGGCAGAAAGTGTTCTGCTGGTATACCGCCCCATACCACTTCAAGGAGTCTCTGGGCGGTTTACAGTTTTAATTACAGATACACATATGCAGGCTAGAAATGAGCACATTTCTATGAAGAGGGGAAAGGGTATGAATGGAAAGAGAGAGGTGGGGGAAAAAAGAAAGAAAAGACAGAGAGAGAGAAGAGGGCGACCCAAGACAGAAAGAAAGGGGCAAGACTTCAAGGAGGACCCCAATCAACCATTCCCCCCCCCAATCTATGAGGAGGAAGAGGAGAGCTTGTCAGTGCCGGCCCCACACTGATGAGGAACCCATCGTGGGGCCCATCGCGGGGCCACTCAGAGACGCCGTCCGGCCCCATCGCGGGGCCACTCAGAGACGCCATCTGGCCGTCCAGCCGTGCCAGTAGCCCCCCCGCCCGCCTCCTCAGCCCAGGTCCGGTGGAGGCCTCCTCCACCCCCTCCTCCTCGCAGCCCTGCCGCAGTGCTCATGGGGCAGCCGGGCGCCCCTCCTCCCCTTCCCCTCACCTGGTGGTTTGTTCTGGGCTGGGGCTCCCGGGCCGGCTCATGTCGGCGGGCGGGCTGTCGGGCAGCTCAGTCCATTGGTAGCTCCCAGGAAAGGGGTGGTGGTGGTCCAGGGTAAAAAAAGGAGGAGAGGGAGAGGGAAGCGAGCGAGTCGCGGCGGCGGCGGCAGGCACAGGGCAAACACTAAAGAGAATGAGCGGGGCCAGGAAGTGACGCCAGCACCGCGGGCCTCGGGGGGGAGGAGCCAAGCTGGCCCTTGGACGCTATTTATAGCGCCTCCCAGCTGTGGGCCGCCCGCCGGCCTTGGGTTGAATTTCTTTAGAATTTTTCAATTTTTCCCACAGCACACCAGGCAACATCTCGCGGCACACTAGTGTGCCGCGGAACAGTGGTTGAAAAACGCTGTTATAGATTACCAAGGACCCCATGGCCAGATCACTGCAGCCTAGCTCCCAGGGTTGCTGATCTTGGCTCATATTCAAAGCTATCTACATGATTTTGTTTAATGGTCCTGTAAAGCTATTGCCTGCTCCTATATTTATATTATGTGTGGCATTGAGCTCCTATGATTTTATTTTATTTAATAAACTGACCACCAATAAATAAAATCAGATTGCAACCCCTATCAGACACTAGTGCAATGTTCATGACAGGCTTTTTATCCTGGGGCCCAAGAAGAGTCTCAAAAATCCAAGCAACTATTTGATCCATATCAACAAGCTAGTTAGTCCTACCTAGCAAGATTCATCTCCACTGGGCGCAAGTCTTCTGTAAAACAAAAGCTCCTGATTGCCCTTTGAGAAAAACCTGGCCCCAAATGAGGTATTATTGTGTGAGGTCTGCCAATAGCCTTTGTTCAGATCGAGAGACATCAGGAATCATGCCTCTCCCAGCTTCTCTGTCAGTTCATCTATTCTAGGCATGGGATAGGCATCGAACCGGGACACCTGGTTTAATTTACAGAAATCAATGCAGAATGGGGAGTTCCTGTCAGGTTTAGGCACTAATACTGGGTAGCTGCGCCAAGGGCTCCAAGAAGGCTCAATGATTCCCAACTTATTCATTTTATCTACCTCTGTTTCTATCAATTTCCTCAGATGCCGAGGCCATGGCCTTCCCTCAGCCGGGTGACCACTCCTGGGTGTGTGACAATTCTATGCTCTATAAGCTTTGCTTGCCCGGGATTATTAGAAAACACCTGGCTAAACTCCTCTTGGAGGGCTTCCATCTGTTGCACTTGCTGTAGTGTCAAGCTCTCTGGCATAGTCAATTTCCCAGGTATCGATTCTGCACAATCCTGGGTATCTGGGCCTAATTCTTTATCTTCTATGGTCCCCAAAGGGCTTGTTGTTCGTGCCATTTTTTTCAAAAGGTTCACATGCAGGATTTGTAAAGGAGTCTTCCAGTGGGGCATTCTGATTTCATAGTCAACCTTGCTGACTCTCCTTTCAACTTTAAATGGGCCTTGCCATTGGGCAAATAGTTCAGTAGCTTTGCTAGGGATAACCACCAATACGTGGTCTCCCAGGATGAAAACCCATGGTTTCACCTTCCAATCATATCGCCTTTTTGCCCCATTTGGTTATGTTCTAGGTTCAGCTTGGCTAACTCCCAGGCTTCTTTCAAACGGACTGTCATTTCTAACACATACTTAATTGTGGTTTGTGGGGAATCTGAGTCCTGCCCCCACTGTTATTTTAGAACATTATGAATCCCTTGGTTTTTTGGCCATACAGCAGTTCGAAGGGCGAAAATCCCGTGCAGGCTTCTGGCACCTCTTGTATGGCAAACATCAAGGGTGCCAGCAGTAAATGCCAGGCCCCCGGCTTGTCTTGAAAAGTGTTTTGTTAAACCGCTCTACTAAGATGTTGGTTTGGGGATGACAAATAGAGGTTTGGAATGGGCTGACACCTAACATTGCCCACAACTGTTTGAACATGAAGCTCATAAAGTTCATGCCCTGATCTGTAATTACCTGCTTAGGGAACTCTGTTCTGGGGAGGGGCAACCCAGTAATTCACGAGCCAACACAGAAGCGATGGTTGAACGTAGGGGAATAGCTTCCGGGTACCTTGAGGCAGAATCCACAGTCACGAGCACATGCATGTGCCCTGCCAAGGACGTGGGGAAGGGTCTGATTATGTCTAGTCCTTCATGGTCAAACAGCCTTTCCATAAGAGGCATAGGGATAAGAGGGACTCTGGGCTCTTCTTTTCCCTGGACCCATGGTTTCTTCCTCTAATAGGGGCTTTGTTTCAGACCACCTTTTGTCATTGTTGTATTATAACTGCTATGAACCGCCCGGAGTTCCATTGGAAGACGGGCGGTATAGAAATATAAAAATAAATAAATAAATAAAATAAGTGTTCCTTCTCACAGACTGAAAGAAATGGAAATGTTTAGACTTGGGGGGTGGTGGGAGATAGGATAGCACTCTTCAAATACTTGAATGGCATAGGAGGGGCAGGCATCTATTCTCAATTATCGCTGAGTGTAGGAGACATCAAAATGGACTCAAGTTATAAGAAGTCAGATTTAGGATGAATATCAGGAAAAACTTCTCAACTGTTGTAACAGTACGACAAGGGAACCAATTAGCTTAGGAGGTGGCGAGTGCTCCAACACTGGAGGCACTCAAGAGAAAACCATGTGCCAGATTGGTTTTGATTTGGATTCTTGTCTTGAGCAGGAGGTTGGATTCAATGGCCTTATGGGCCCCTTCCACCCATTCATTCTATAATTTGGTTAATCAAAATACTTCAAATTCCAACCATGCACATCTGTGACTACTAGCAAATTTGCTCCCGCAGGTGCAAATTTGGTTGTGGTTGTTGAAATCCCTATGAGGGTCTTCATAAATCAGATGCTACTTATGGCACATTACATCAGCAAAAGAGGACTGGAGGGGAGTTGGAATAGGCTGTTAACTTTCAGGATATGGAGAGGGTCGGAACTGCTAACTTGGGCGAACACATCTCGGTAGGGATTCTGTCCCTTCCTGCCTCCACAGCCCTGGCGTAGCTATGGTGGGGGGCAAGGGGTGACATTTGTCCTGAGGCGCAGCATCTGGGGGCACCAAATTGGGTGCCAAACAGCTCCCTGCCCATGAGCCATGGGAAGCCTTTGCAGGTGACCTGCTAGAGCTGGTGTGGAGGGCTCCCCAGCCACCACTGCCAGCTTCTATGTGGCACCTTAGCCTCTCCCTGTCGGGGGGGGGGGGGCACAAAAGCTGACTTTGTCCCCAGGCACTGAAAACCCTCTGCAGCCACACCTAATGCCCTTTACGTTGCAAAAAACAAACCCAACCTAGCCCCTTAGGGCCCAGGTTTTATTTCGTGTCAACTGAATGAAATCTTCAGGTGTCACAGAAGTCCGTGTGTCCCCCCACCCCCAAACCCTGCAAGGCATGTTGATTCCACTCACAACCTGTCCCTGGAAGCTGAAAAGCCAGAATTTCAGATCTCCCTTCACCCCTCGTGGCTGAGTTATGACAAGCAGGTGCCATTCAGCCTCCGGCTATCTGACCCGGCGTCGGTCCCCTTAGCACCAGGCCCTCCTCCTTCCCTCCAAGGGAACCTTGCCAGTGACCGTCTGCTCTATTTTTAGGCTGCTTCTGCCCAGGGCAGGTACAGGGACATGAGTCTCAGCAACCAAATGGCAGTGGGATTCCAGGTTGTTGGGCTCTGTGGGGAAGGAGAGGGGGAGCGATGGGGCTCAGGTCTCTAAAGCTCGCGTGCATGTCTGCACAGAGGCCCACTCCTATGTGTGGGGCTCTCTTCGAAAAATAATAACCACAGAGAGTCTAGAATGGTGCAGCCAGAAGGCACCTTGAAGGCCGACGAGTCCAAACCCCTGCTCTAGGCAGGGATCCAAACCAAAGCAGATCCGACAGATGGCTGCCCGGTTTTCTCTTGAAGGCCTCCAGCACTGCAGCACTCACTGTGTTGCGGAGGAAGGGAAATGGGTTTGGAGGAAGGTGCCTGTAGGAACCCTGGTTACTCTTTCTCAGAAGGATGAATTCAAGCGGCAGGCTCCTAAGAACATAAGAACATACACGCCTTGCTGGAACAGGCCACAGGCCATCCGGTCCAACATTCTGTCTCACACAGCGGCTCACCATTTGCTTCAGGGTATTCCCAAGCAGATGTCTTCACCTGATTATGATTCCCTCCAAATGGTATTGAGGGATATCCTGCCTCTCTCTCCAACCCGGGGGTTGTCCTTCGGCATCCATCACAATAGCCATTGAAATCCCTTGTTCTCCATGAACTTGTCCAATCCTTTCTTAAAGCTGTCGAGGCTGACAGCTATCACCACTTCTTCTGGCAGGGAGTTCCACAGACCAGGGATCCTCTGATGCCCACATTCCTCTCTGAACAGAAACAGGAACTCTCCCTTCTGTTACCTCTTTAGTCAAAGGTGTCCCGCCAAATGAAGTGCATCGATTACAACTGGAGATGTCAATTCTCCAAATATGTTCTGTCGGCAGGTTTTGCTCTCTCTGGCCCTTTTCCTTTGAAACAGAATCCACCTGGATGCTTCTTGCATAGGAAAAGCAGAAGCACCACAGAAGATGAGGGTCACCATCCTAAAAAATGTAATTTGTGTAAAACTGGAAGTTTGCATGGATCCTTTCCTTGAGCCAGGGGTTGGACTGTGGTCTTATAAGCCCTTTCCAATTCAGTTATTCTATTATTCAGGTGTGAGCAGATATAAAGAATGGAAGTCTTCCCACTACTATATACAGTAGTATATACAGTATATTCCAGTGTTGGTAAACCTATGGCATGGGAGCCAAAGGTGCCACTTGGAGCCCTTTCTGTGGGCACCCAGAAAAGTTTCCACTTTTTAAAAAAACCAATTGCTTTGTAAATGCATTAGCAACCAAATAAGTGAATACAGCCTGTGCTTTTCCTGTGCTACTGTTTCTCTTTGCATGCCTCTTTTATTCTAGGGATATACAGGTGCCATCACATAATACCGTATGGCGAGCCACAACTAGAGTAGATTCACTCAGTGGGATTTGCATACATATTAACCTACTCATTTGAAGTGCAATAAATGGGTCTGCTCTTAGCTCAGAGATACAGGCTGCTATTTTTCAAGCCTGCTAACATTAGTGCGCCTGGAATTTCTCACAACCCTTCCCGCTCCCCATTGTAAATCCCGAGGACATAAGAGGAAAATGCATGCTTTTGAGCTAGGCATTTTAAATTATTCACAAGCACTTGAATAAAAGACTTAGCAAGGGAAGCTTCAGTTGTCTTTGCATATAACATTTGAACTCTGCTGAGTCTGCAAACTTACATATGTTCACCAGGAAATAAAATCCCGGCATTGAACTCAATGGTCCTTGCTTCACATTCAACACACTAAAAGGTATAGAATCATAGAATCATAGAGTTGGAAGAGACCTCAACGGCCATCTAGTCCAACCCCCTGCCATGCAGGAACCCCATCGCAATATTTCCGACAGATGGCCATCCAGCCTCTGCTTAAAAACCTCCCAAGAAGGAGACTCCACCACCCTTTGTGGCAGCAGATTCCACCGCTGAACAGCTCTAAGTGTCAGGAAGTTCTTCCGAAAGTTCAAATGGAATCTCTTTTCCTATAGTTTGAAACCATTGCCCCAAGTCCTAGTCTTTGAAACCATGGAAAACAAACCAGTCCCCTCTTCAAAGTATGGGGCTGCCGGTAGACCCAGAAGGTATTATGTTTCTTTTTTGATCCCTAAGTTTCATGTGGTGCAGGTATCAGTTTGAGGGTTTCATTATTACATGCAACAATTTGGGGGTTCATTCCCCACTGGAAAGGGAGGGCCATCATTTTATCAATGCTGCAACACAAAAAGTCATGCATGCACCCCAAGGCGGGCTCATAACAACAGAACCTGATCCAGAGACACTCACATCAATGTAGTCATTGCAATCTTAAATTCATTCATTTTTTTTTATTTTAGAGTATTTTTACCCCGCCTTTCTCCTTGGAAAAGCACCGTGCTTCTGAACATAGGAACTGGGAGGAGTCCTCTTCTGGGTTTCTGTATCGAGCCTTCACTCTTAGTCAAACTTCCTCCACCATGACTCCTATCACGAAAGGCCATGAAAAGAACAAGGGAAAAGTATGCCCCCGAAGCAACAGTGACAGCAGGTCTTTGGGTTCCAGGGTCCAGGTCTGAGTCTCTGGTCCCTATTAAAAACAAACTCCATCACACCCACCCCATTTTTTTAAAGGAAGGGTTGGGTGCACAATTCTCTCTAAGGCTCACATCTGCCATTACTGCTTTGTTCTGGTTGTGACAGAACCCGCACTGGGGGAAGGGGACAGGAAAAGTGTGCATACATGCACAACAAAGCCCCACGCACAGAGGGGTCGAAAATTACAGGGGGTATCATGTCCGAAATGACTGAAGTCCCACGACTTGCCCCCCCTCCCTGAGTGACAGCAAATTAGATTTATTTATTTATTTGTTTGTTTATTTATTGCACTTTTATACCGCGCCATTTCCCGGAGGGACTCTGGGCGGTTTACAGATTTAAAAAAGCATCAGATAAAACAGTAATAAAAAACATCAGTGGAAGGACAAGGATAAGGGCAAAAGAGGGGGAACCCTCAACAAGAAGCAGTGCCCCCCCCCAAATAAAAAAAAATAGAGATAAGGTCACCATAAGCCTCGTTAAAAAGCATAGTTTTTAAAGCCTTTTTGAAGGCGGGCAGGGACAATGCAAGGCGCAACTCACTTGGTAGTTGATTCCATAATGAAGGGCCAACAACCGAGAAGGTGCGGCTACGTGTTGCCGACTTCCACGCCTCCCTAGGGGTGGCCACCCTGAGTGAGTGCGCCCGTGACATTCGAGTGGGCCTAGCCTCTGTTGATCTCTGAGATACGCTCTGCCAGGTATTCAGGTCCCAAGCCGTGGAGGGTTTTGAAAACCAAAACCAAGACCTTGAACTTTATCCGGAGAGCCACGGGCAACTAATGCAGGCGGGCCAGAACTGGGGTGATGTGATCATATTTGTGAGCACCCACCACCAATCTGGCCACCGCATTCTATACCCGTTGGAGTCTCTGGACAAGGGTCAAGGGCAACCCCAAGTAGAGTGCATTGCAGTAGTCAATCCTCGAAATCACGAGGGCCTGCACAACTGTTCTCAGGGAGAACTCACATGGGACAGCAAGAAAATTTCGACCATTCCAAAATACAAATCCAAGAGTAGGCAAGAGGTGATGCCTTTATAGTCCACTAACAAAAATTAATTAGTTAATTAATAAAAACTCATTGCAAGCATTTGTAGGCAATACCCACTTCTTTAAAGCAAGTTCCAAAAACTCCAGACATGGCAAAAGATGGGCTTTGCCAGGAGATTGTTCTTAGATGTAATGTTCTTAGAATCATAGAACCTCAAAGAGACATCAAAGGCCATCTAGTCCAACCCCCATGCAGGAACCCCCATCACAGTACTAATGAAAATGTGGTGCCACCTTAAAGAATAACTGTTATATTTTAATGTGAGCTTTTGCAGACAAGTCTACTTCCTCAGACATTAGAGGGAAGGGGAGTATGGTAAATATTTATGCATGGCATCAGAACACAGAGATCCTGGTTGACTGATAAGAAAGTCTACAGGTATTCAACAGTGAGGTGATAACCTTCTTGATACATAGATATATTCCTATGAATATGGAGCAGGATGGGTGGAACATGAGGCCAGATTCACCAGAGGTACACAAAAGGCTTTTTAGGTTCCTATTGGTGTCAGCCTAATTTCTAATTTTTTTTTTGCTCAATCTACACAGATGTTCATACTTTAGGCGACCCTAGGAAAACCTCTGTCCAACCCCCAGTAAATCTTCTGCATCCATATGCTCTTTCTGCTTCTTTCTTTCTGCTTGGTCTCACTGTGTTTTTTCCTCTAATCCTCCTTGATCTGGGATCCTAATTCTCTTTCCCCTGATCCTTATCATAAGTCTGCCTAATTTCGTTCAGTTTCTCTGTCTAATCTCGTTACCCGCCTAATCCATCCAGTCAATGTTCCCAAGCCCTGACAACCACAAGTACAAACCATCCAGGTTTCAAGCGTCACGGCTTCCCTCCTCTCCTGGCGCCACCATCTCCCTTTTTGTTCTGAACTTCTGATGGTCAACAAGGGGGTCTCGTCTGAGATGCACGTTGCCCCACATGTGGCTGCAGAAATACCTGCCAGAGGTGAAACTTGTGTCTTGTAAGCAGCTGTGCACCACAATATCCCAGTGCACAAGTGCTCGGACAGAGCTTTTCCTGTCTCTGCCAATGTCTGCCACAACTCCTTTGGCAATGGTCCACTCTGGAAACGATGGATTCTTCTAGATGATACTGCCAGCCGCCATGATGATTTTCCTTCCTTGTGCCATCATCCCCATAGCCCCAGATGGGAGGGTATAGAAATCAGAGAGTAGGACAGGCACACGTTTTGAGCACATCCAGAGTAGAGGGGGTGGGAGGGGAGGAAGGAGGATAGGAGAGAAGAGAAGGAAAGAGAGGAGAGAGGAGAGAGAGGAACAAAGGAAGGGGGGGAAGCCCCCTTTTGGCCAGAGGCCTGGGCCTGGGTTTAGGCAGGGATAGCAGGATCAGGCATCAGAAAAATCAGCCTGAATTGTGCCTCGGCTGGGGCTTCAGGGCTGGGGAAATGAAAGGGAGAGAGGGGCAGTTAAGGGTTAATTACGACTTTGGCGAGGGACATTCCTGGAGCCCTGGCTGGAACCCCTGGGGCTGGCAAAACTGGCTTTCCAAGGGCTGGAAAGTCAACCGAAGGGTCCCAAGTTGTCAGACCAGTTTGCCAGGGTATGTTGAAAAGAAACAATGGGAGGTCTCCTGACAATCTCCTGGCTGAGATTAATCCTATTGTTCATGAGGAAATTCTTGCCTCGCCCTGGAATCTCCTTGATGGAGTTGCTTCGTTGCTTCTGGAAGATGCAGTCTTTGTTTTTGCCCTGCCATGTGCTCGTTGCGCAATTCTATAATTCTATGTTTTTCATTTCCATTGTGACTCATCAATAGTACCATATGTGATGTGGTCAAGCAGGGAGATACCTGATATCCGATGGAGCATACACATTTCCATGACATTCCCTGCCCAACACTCTGAGCTATACAGTTCAATTGGGTGGACAATTGTCTTGTAAATCTTGGATCTGAAACAGGTTTGCATTTAATTGTCACAAAGCACACCAGTGAATTTTCACCATCACAACCAGGCCACGTTCACACCCTTGCTTGCACGTCACCATTGATGCCACTATTGCCTTGGAAATTATACAGGAAGATATCCAGAAGATTCCGGAAAATATCCACCTTCTTTAGGTTTTCCCCATTTACGTATTTGGAGTCTTCCATGGGTGGTAACCATCTCTAGACACTCAATTTTCTTGATATTTAAGCGGAGTCCAGAGTGATTGACTGCAGTGTGTTCCTAGTGTTAGGAGGAAGCATGGCATTGTTGGCATTGTAGAGTATGGGCCAGGGAGCATTTTGCTGCAGGTCTTGTGTGATGGCATCCATGCCTAGCATAAACAGGAGTGCACTTCAATCAACACCGGAAAACTGTTAGAGAGGCCAGCAGAGCATCACACACTGCCACTGGTGTTCTTGTATAGCATTTTGACCCAGTTGATGGGGTGGTTCTGGCACTCCGTGGTTACAAAGGGCCCAGCAGATCAGTTGATGTGGGACATGGTCAAATGCCTTCTCCAGGTCATGGAATGCCACATGCAACTGTTGGGTCTTCTTTGGGCATTTTCTCTGAGAGCTGACAAGTTGCAAAGATGGCATCGGTTGTTCCACATCCTCTGACAAAGCCGCATTGGTTGGTGGTGAGTTGGACAATGCGGCAAATGTGCGGGACTAGATTTTTCTCATAGAATCATAGAGTTGGAAGAGACCTCGAGGGCCATCCAGTCCAACCCCCTGCCATGCAGGAACACTCATCAAAGAACCCCCAACAGATGGCCATCCAGACTCTGGATTCTCAAAGATCTTCCTTGTGTAGAGGCAGGTTGGGTGATGGATGGCCCAGTTGGCTGGGACTATTATACAGTACTTGTTGACCAAGCCCTTCATAGAGAGCCACTGTTCGTTATGGCATCAGGGAACTCAGTCAGCCAAATTGTCCAGGTTTCTGCTGCCCTTCTACAAGTACACAAAAACCTTCCCTTAAGTGACTAGCTGTCTCAGCTGGGTTTTTTAACAATGGATTGTTGCACCTTGGTGTTTTTAAATATGTTTTTGCTCTTGATGCTATTTCCTATTTTAATGTAATAGTTGTTTACAGTAATTCTTTTTAAATCTTTGCACGCTCATAAAGTTTTCAGCTTCTAAACATTGTAATTGAACGAAGGAAGCCACCTTGGGCTCTTTATAAGGAGAAAGATGGGGTAAAAATATAAATAAATAAATAAATATTTTATTTTATTTTCTCACATAGGGTTGCTTTGTACATTGCTGTCTCTCTCTTTTATTTTTTTGACATGCATTTCACACTCGCTCAGGGCATTTTTGTTTATCAGGCCCTGGAAAAGCCTGATCCGTCAGAGAGGCCCTCCTCAGCCATGGGGAATGTCAAACCTCCATGCGTGACCTCAGCCAAGTCCCTACCCCCCCCATCTGGCCTACCTCACACAATAATTTGGAGAGAACGAGGGTACACCAGAGCCACATGGGAGGAAAGCTGGGGTTTAAATGCAATTAAGCCCTTGTTATCATAATCAGGTCTATCTTTCGTATCTATTGGGGGTGGTTCTATCAGGCCTTCCGGCAGCAGGCTTTCCCTGTACTCAGACCACATTCGCACTCGGAGGTCGGGTCTGGGTTTTCACAAGGCACAGCTGGGTCCCGTCACTGCAACGGAGGTGGCCAGCATGCGTTCTTTCAGATGGAGCTGGACTACAAATCCCAACATTCCTCATCATCCCTTGGCTGTGCATGCTAAGGGTGCTGGAAGCTGAGCCCCCCATGTGGCCTGTCCCTGATTGACACATCTACCTGTCCGTCTTTAAGCAGCGGGTTGATGGCAGCTGAAAAAAGGCTTCTAAGAAGATGCCTCTTCCCTCCCCTGGATCTTGACTGCAGATGTTGAAGGCGGCTGATGCCTTTTCTTGTTACTGTTGTTCTGTCGTTCAGTCGTGTCCAACTCTTCATGACCCCATGGACCAGAGCTCACCAGGCCTTCCTATCTTCCACTGCCTCCCGGAGTTTGGTCAAATCCATATTAGTTGCATCGATGACACCGTCCAACCATCTCATTCTCTGCCATCCTCTTTTCCTTTGTCCTTCAATCTTTCCCAACATCAGGGACTTTTCCAAGGACTCCTCTCTCCTCATGAGGTGGCCAAAGTACTGGAGCCTCAGCTTCAAAATCTGTCCTTCCAGTGAACATTCGGGGTTTATTTATTTATTTATTTATTGGATTTATATCCCGCCCATCTTCCTGAGGGTTGATTTCTTTTAGGATGGATAGGTTTGATCTCCTTGCAGTCCAGGGGACTCTCAAGACTCTCCTCCAGCACCACAGTCCAGCTCTCACTTCCATACATCACTACTGGAAATACCATAGCTTTGACTATCCTGACCTTAGTTGGCAAAGTGATGTCTCTGCTCTTTAGGATGCTATCTAGGTTTGCCATTGCTTTCCTCCCAAGAAGCAGGCATCTTTTAATTTCGTTGCTGCAGTCGCCATTTGCAGTGATGAAAGAGCCCAAGAAAATAAACTCTATCATTGCCTCCATTTCTTCCCCTCCTGTTTACCAGGAGGAGGTGGGACTGGTGGCCATGATCTTAGTTTTTTTGATGATGAGCTTCAGCAATGTAGTTCTGTCAGCTGTTCCCCCCCCCCCCACCACCGGTCCGGCCTGGCATGATCAGGTCCAGGGTCTCCCTGCTGTGGCTGCATCATCTCCACCTTCATTTTCTGGCAGCCCGATCCATTTGACAATCCTGCTGATTTCATTTTTTCACTCTCCTCTTTCACCCTCATTAAGAGGTTCTTTAATTCCTCCTCACTTTCTGCTATCAGAGTAGTATCATCTGTGTATCTGAGGTTGTTGACATTTCTTCTGGCAATCTTAATTCCAGTTTGTGATTCATCCAGACCTGTCTTTCGCATGATGTACTCTGCATATAAGTTGAATAGGCAGTGTGACAGTATACAGCCTTGTACTCCTTTCCCAATTTTAAACCAGTCAGTTGTTCCATATCCAGTTCTGACGGTTGCTGCTTGTCCCACATAGATTTCTTAGGAGACAGATAAGGTGGTTAGGCACTCCCATTCCTTTAAGGACTTGGCATAGTTTGTTGTGGTCCACACAATCAAAGGCTTGGGCATAGTCAATGAAGCAGAAGTAGATGTTTTTCTGGAACTCTCTGGCTTTCTCCATAATCCAGTGCATGTTGGCGATTTGATGTCTAGTTCCTCTGCCCCTTCGAAATCCAGCTTGCACTTCTGGAAGTTCTCTCTCCACATACTGCTGAAGCCTGCCTTGTAGAATTCTTTTCACTGTGGTTTTATTATGACGTGCTCGTGTTCTGCAAAGTGCCTTGTGGCGTTGCCTCCTTGGCTCTTGCTAGCCAGACTGTGTGCCCATTTTACAGATGGAAAAGCAAAGGCTGAACTTGGCAGAGGCAAGCTCCAGGCCCGACTCTGCTCTGGGAGGCTTCAGGGGATTTTGCAGCAATGCAGACGGAGTGCCAAGACTGGAGGAAAAAAAATCTCTCCTGTCCTTGCCACTCAAGGCCATCAACAGCCCTATAAATATACTGACCTTCAGAGAAAGGTCACTTTCCTTGGCCAGGAAGCAACCTGCTCCGTATTTAGCACAGCTTCTTGCCACTCAGAGTAAGTAGAGCAATCAACTGTCGGCTGCAAGGCAGCCTGGGCAATGTAGTTCTGTCAGCTGTTCCCCCCCCCCCAACCACTGCTCCTCCCTGTCATGATCAGGTCCAGGGTCTCCCTGCTGTGGCTGCATCATCTCCACCTTCATTTTCTGGCAGCCCGATCCATTTGACAATCCTGCTGATTTCCAGGTTTCAGTGATGTCTTTACACCTTCCCTTTTTTTTATTTCCACCCCACTTCCAAAACCAGATTTGCCTCTCCCAAAGCACTTGGGGAGAAGAATAATTCACTTCAATCACTTGCTAAACTACCAAAAAAAAAAAAGGTATTGATTACATTATTGCGTATTGTGTAGTTGGTTAATTTTGTTTAAAAACCATCATGTAAAAAAATGGCATCAAACCTAAAACAAAAATCAAAAAAATCAAAATTCCATTTGAACATTAGGAAGAACTCCCTGATGGTTAGAGCTGTTCAGCAGTGGAATAAGCTGCCACGGAGAGTGGTGGAGTCTCCTCCTTTGGAGGTTTTTAAAGCAGAGGCTGGATGGCCATCTGTTGGGCGTTCTGTGATGGGGGTTCCTGCATGGCAGGGGGTTGGACTAGATGGCCCTCGAGGTCTCTTCCAACTCTATGATTGTATGAAGTCCCTTCAAAGGAAATATTAAGCACAAAATCTGTACCTCATTCAACTTCCCATTCTGGCTGCTTGCCTGGCTGTCGTGTTAAACAAGTGGCGTTGGCATCAACAGCCATGGAGGAAATCCCTGTCTCAATGCTGTGCCCTTCTAAGCATGTTGGGACTACCATCTCCCAGCACCACAGACAATGGAGGGGTTCAAAGTAGACACCTCTCAAAGGCACCTGGTGAGGGGAGAATTGGCAGCTCCACTTCATATCTCTGGTCCCTCTTAAACCATCACAACAGGCATGGGTGTAAGTGGTTTTAGATGAGAAATATGATCAACCTCTTCTAAGATATCTGCATGCCCCTGTACATATTCTCCTGAGCAGCACACATCTGATAGCCCACAGACACCATATGAACTAATATATCTTTTAAAATGTCACAGGTGTTTTGGAATTAGGCTTGGAAGGTGCTTCACAAGACCATCTAGTCTGACTCTTTGTGAAGGTCGGGCATTTACCTGCTACACCATCTGTGATGGGCGATCACTAAAAACCCACAAATTAACTTTCTAAGGCACAATCAGTACAACAAACCCGAACAAACCTTGTTGCCTGTTTTCCCATCTGGTTTTCTGCCACCATCTTGTAACTTAGTATTTTTTCTTTTGTAATTTTACTGACTTGACCCTGAATGTTTTTTTTCTACGATTTATTGTTGGTTTTTTTATTGTCTTCTGCATTGCTTATTTCATTATTCTTTATATCGCTCACCATCCTGAGTTCCCTTGGTGAAAATTGGACGGTATATAAATACAAATAATAAATATTCCTTATCTCTGTGCAAAATGAAGCTTACCACCACTTGAAGAAATCTAGTGGGTGCTTTGAGCAGGACAAGAACCTTCAAGATGACAGTGGAAGAGCAAGCTTACAACAAACAATTGCTCTCCTTCTTATCTTCAAACTATCACAAGAGATTGTGTGCCAGTGCTTTAATAGAATCCCGACATTCCAGAACTGGCCCCAGATTGCTTACATTCAAAAGGGGAACAACCCAAGCCCTAAAAAGCAACCAGTTTCTTCAGCCTCTGCTTGTGGTCCCAGAACTTGGGATTATTGTGCAAGAACAAAAGCAGCCCAGGTGAGTTGCAAAGGCATCCCAGCCTGGTGGGACCGGGCAGCTGTTGTCCTCAATTAATTGCCCTCCAAGGGTAACAGCCTATTAACTTCAGAATGCTGGGAGCTGTTTAAATGCTAGATGGTAGAGATGGGCATGAATCAAAAAAATGGCATTTCGTTTGTCATTTGTCTTTTGGAGGGTCTGTTTTGGTTCATTTCTGTTTTTCGCAAATTTTTGCAAAAAAATCGTTTTCATTTTGTTCGTTTCGTTACCATTTCGTTACCATTTATTTCAATTTTTTGTGATTTTTTAAAGGATTTTAAGCAATTCACTTGCATTGCAGTAACGGAAACGAAACGCACAACAAAATTTCCGATGTTTCTGTTCGTTTTGTTTCATTTTATAGAGAAAATTCGTTTGTCGTTTTGTTGCGTAACGAAACAAAAAACGGAAATGGAAACGGAAAATTGTTCGTTTCGTGCCCATCTCTACTAGATGGAGGACTCTAGTCTTTTCCCAGATGGATGAACCAGTTAAGAGGGAGGAAAGGAGCACACAGAATTAAACTCTCTATCAAAAGGTCAGGCATAAACACTAGGCGTGTTGGGTGACTCTGAGATGAAACCTGATCAGTTTAGAAGCCTGCTGTAAGCTTGTAAAGTCCAAAGACCCTTAGATTCCACCCCCTCCCCCCCCAAAAAAAAACCTGGGTCTGGGGGCGGGACTCTACAGCCCAAATCTATTTTCTATCGCCCACATTGCAGCTTCTGAAAGGGTAAAATTCCTACCACAGCAGCAGATGGGTCTGCAATGGAGGCCTTTTGTTACACAACAGTATAAGAACCTAAGAAGAGCCGTGCTGGATCAGGCCAAAGGCCCATCTAGTCCAGCTTCCTGTATCTCACAGTGGCCCCACCAGATGCGTCTGGGAGTGCAGATATCTCTCTCCTGATGCCACTCCCCTGCATCTGACCCTTGAAGTACCCCGGTTTTAAGCCTAGAGATTACACATCTCCATCATGGTTTGTAACCTGTGATGGACTTCTCCTCCAGAAATCTGTCCAATCCTCTTTTGAAGGCATCCAGGCTAGATGTCGTCACCACCTCTTGTGGCAGGGAGTTCCACAGACAAACAACACGCTGGGTAAGAATTGTTTTTTTAACTAAATGTGTGCCATTTAGTCAAAGGGGACTTTTTAAAGTGGTGTGGACAAGATGTGAAGACAGCTTGGTGGAGTCTTGTTCTTCCTTCCAAAGATGTACCGCTGAAAAGCTCCCCCCCACAATTGCATCAAAGCACATGATAAACCCCTCGAAATCCATGTAGGCTGCCTCCAGGTTGTAACTCAGAAAAACCACTTGGCTCGTGAAAACACCCATCTCTTGTCAGAGCCGGTATCCTTGCTTGTAGTGTGTGTGTGTTGTTCTTACAGTTGTGACCGACCCTTCGTGACTCCACGTCCATGGAGTTTTCTTGGCAGGAATACTGGAGTGGCTTGCCAGTTCCAACTCCAGGCGCCTCCAGCACCTGGTATTCCCTGGTGGTCTCCCATCCAAGTACTAACCAGGGCCGACCCTGCTTAGCTTACAAAATTAGGCGAGATTGGATGTGCTCAGGGCATCTTAACAGCATCACACTAAAACACAAGACATTTATATGTGGCATTTATTGATTTCTTAGCAGCTTTCAACTCTATTAACAGAGATTGTCTTGGGGACAAATTAAGTAAAACCTCTATAGATAAAAGACTACTGATGCGAGAACTCCACTCTGACGCCAAGATCCAATTCAGGATGGATCGCTCAGGTCTGCTATCATGCAGGAAACCAACTACATGAGGTGTCCATTAAGGAGGTCTATTAGCTCCTGCACTGTTCAATGCTTACATAAATTCATGAATCATGAATTCATGTTGAGCAACAATATGTGCCTCCTAAATCAGGATCCAGAAAAATAACAGTGTGCATGTATGCTGATGACACCATCTTACTGTCACAAACCCAACAAGGATTAAGGAAGCTGCTGAAAGCCTTTAATCAACTTGCACAAGAAAAACTAGGCACTAAAAAGATACTAGTTTTTACCAATACAGCAAAAAATCCACATATGGCAGATTGATGGTCATCCTACAGAACAAGTGAGGTTTTTCAAATATTTAGGACTAAGTTTCTTTGCAACTGGTTCTTTTAAAAAAACACCTACGGCAGTGTTGGCAGACCTATGGCACAGGTGCCAAAGGTGGCCCCCGGAGCCCTTTCTGTGGGCACCTGACATTGCCCCTTCACAGCCACCTGCAATCACGTTAAATTGCTGTATTGGCACTTTGCAAAAAATTAGTGGGTTTTGAATTGCAGTTGGGCACTTGGTCTCTAAAAGGTTCGCTACCACTGACCTACAGAATACTAATAAAATCGTCATCAGTATTGCCTGCTAAGGTTTTATTGGGGCAGAGGTAGCAGACATGTCCCACCTGCCCATAAAATTTACAAGGCCAGTTACATCAAAGATATTCTATAGCGCTATTTGAGGGACCACCCAGAAAACCTCAGAATGAACATCTGTGAGCTATCCTAGGAAGTGAGACCTCTATTCTTTGACAGGAAGCAGGCCTTCACACCGCAAAGGCTATATAGCACATTCCCATACAGTCAAGATTCTGGTTGAAATTGAAAAAAGAGATAGGAGCAGTTTTAGTACTGTCTTCTTTTAAACAGATGCTGAAATATAATTATTGATAATTATGGACTTTCTCATCTTTTGAGTGCTTTATATTTTGAAGCGACAGCATGTTACCTTAAGTGGCATATTTTAAAAAGCTGACCGTTTTGCCCGTTTGTCAAAATGTACCCCCGGTATGCCAAGTTACCCAAAGAAATACCTGGCCCACAATATTTAACTAATATGAAAATATTCAAATGGAGAAAATGCTTTCACGGCTCTTATGTTGTCAGTCTGTCAGTTCTGACGTGTTTGACGGACATTATCAATAGATTCCCCTGGAGAAGAGAGGTTGCCCATGTGGAACTAATGCACCTGAAGACCAAAACCAGTATTTAATTGTCTGCCCAATCTACCAAGCCTTAAGAGATCTGATGCATACCTGGTGAATTTTCTACTGGGGGATAATGCACCATGTATTTCTGAAAAGGCAGCCAACTTGACTTTTCAAATAGTGGTTTTAGGGAGTTAGATATGTAGTGAAAATGAACAGGTTTTAATCCATCAACTGAATTGTGTCCATGAGAATCTTGATTCTAGATTGTTTAAGTCGAGTAATGTACAGTCTTTGATTATTTTACATCATTTGAACCTCTTTGTAATGGCACTGGCTACACACAAATCAATTTGTACTTGTCTTGCTTGCAGTTACCAATGCATCAAACAGGGCATATTCCATAAAAACAGTGGTAGTTGAGCCTGGCGAGTTAATTTCCCCCCTGCCTCCTTGGGAACAAACTATGTTTGGCTGAACACGTTCTCCCTCATCTGTTAACTTATCTCATGTATCTCAAATTTCATTTGATCCTTGGCTTAGAAATTTTTCAAAAGTCAGAAATTACACAAAGGAAAAATGTCCCGGAATCTTTTTCCTAATTTAAATTCTGAGCTTCTCAGAGAGCTCGCAGATCGGAAGGAGGGGAGGCATTTGCTCACTGCACTTTTTGTGGTTGGGCTGGATGGAATTGTAATGGGTTGGACAGCCAAAAGAAGCTCTTGCCAGTTCTTCATCCTGCCACTTGTGGAAACAACTGTCTAGAGGATGGCAGGAAAAAAAAGAGAGGAAGAGGATGGCCCACCAGTTTTTAGCTACACTGGGTTACTGCCCTCCCCCCCTAACTCTGTGCGTCAACTCTGAATGGGACTTCTTTGTCATTCAAATGCTGTTAATTGGGTGACCAATTCAGGCAAAATAATTGTGGGGTCTCAGAACAGAACATTCTTGCTTTCAGAGCTTGGGATTCAGGTGGCATATCAAAACGGCAACCCCAGTGCAGTGAATGTAAGAAGAGACTCAAATATATTGGGCACTGAATAAACCACTTCAACCCAGAGTGCAAATGCTCCCACTCAGGAAGTGATCCCACTCTTTCCCAGCCTGAAAATAAGTAACCTGCAGATCTCATTAGGCGAGAGGGAACATCATGAGCTGAAGACCTCCAGGCATTTGGTTTGAAACTATTTGAGAGAAAACCCTCCTTTTACACCTCTACGGACCAGGCAAACATCAATGAAAGATTTCCAGTAATAGTTTCAAATCTGAAACTGGGTGGCCCATGTACATACGTACTCCTCTCATGGAAATCAAGCATGGGATCTTTAACGACGTGCGCATGCTTATGGAGGACCAGGGCGTTCTGGTGGACCACCTTCAAGCAGAAGACCCAAATGTAATACCCTAGTAGAGTGGCAGCGAATCTTTGGCACGCCAGATATTTTGGACCACAACTCCCAGACTTCCAAGCCTGTATTGCCAGTAACAAAGGACTGTGGGAGTTGTGGTTCAAAACATCTGGAGTGCCGAAGGTTCGCCACCACTGCCCATTCAAGGGCTCGTCCAAATCATGCCCTGGAACATACCCTCCCCACTGGAGAAGAATTCTGCACCAAGAACCCCCGCCCCTGTCTTTTCAATGAAAGCCATGCACGAGGCCTATTTTAAAAGCCATGTTTAATGGGAACCTCCCCCTTCACTGAACTTGTATTCTTACACAAAAAGAAATTAAAATCGATACAGAAGACTGAAGCATTGTACACACACATTTGCACATCATTGTCAACAAAAATCATTCAATCTACTGGAGGGAGGGGCGGCCACCCCAAACCACAAAACGCTCAAGTTGTGTTCAAAGAAAAAGGAGGGGGCATGAAGGGGGCAATTTCTAGCCCGATGGACAACAGGCAAAACTGACTTCCAAGACAGATGGAGCTGCCCTCCCCATGTGGATGTCACCTTTAGCTACTTAATGAGGTGCAGGGCAACGGGGACTAAACACCCTACTTAAAATGTTGCAGAGCCGCCCAAGTAAATCTCTGTTTTGTCTGTTATTGAAGACTGGTGGGTGGAGGATAATAGCCAACCCCAAATCAGAGGTGGTGCCTGTGACCTTGAATGCCACAGAGAGACTACTATAGAAAGCCTATCATTTCTTTTAACAGTGCTGGCAAGACGGCTGAGATGCAGGGGGCTGGGAAATGTTGGTTAAAAAGTTAGAATAACAAACCCCACTGATTTTCCTCTTCCAAGAAAGTCCAAGCAGAGATGCATCCATTCCCAGAAGGGGCCCTTGTGGTTACGTGGCTGAGACACGGCCACCGCCTTGCACTGACCCCTCCCCCCCCACAGGAAGTCTACCCCACCACACGCTCCTCATCCTTGATCGGCTGGGGGTTGGGAAAGAGGGGGCGAGAGCCTCCACGCTGGAGGCAAGGCTGTCTCAGCACCAGCATCCCAACGGATCAGGTTGGCCCTGCTACTGAAAGAAAATACACCAGTCCGTCAATCAAAACAGGATTTTGCCAAGTTGTACAACTCTGTAAATACTGAGAAAGGAAGGAAAAAGGAACATCCCTCACGTCTTCCTGGCTGTGATTCACAAGTGTTTTCCCCCTATAAATTGCCTG
Organism: Phrynocephalus versicolor; assembly: GCA_023846285.1. Lineage (NCBI taxonomy): Eukaryota > Metazoa > Chordata > Lepidosauria > Squamata > Agamidae > Phrynocephalus > Phrynocephalus versicolor. The sequence goes on from JAHTLZ010000345.1 coordinate 708,653, forward strand.
ACTCCAGACTCGAGGGAAAAACAACTGTATATATATATATTATAAAAAAAGGATCCTTCAGTTCTGTGGTGGGGGTGGTGGGGGAGCAGGGGGCATGCCAAAGGGCGGCAGGGCCGGCACCCCCACCCCCATCATGGTGACAAAGTTAGAAGGGTCCATGGGAGGCGGAGGAGGAGGCGGAGCGTACATCATGCCCGCGGAGCCAGGGGGCGGGGGCGGGGGCGGAGGAGGGGCCCCGGGGGGCAGCGGAGGCTGGACTCCTGGAGGCAAAGGCACCATGGAGGGGCTGCCTTGCATCTGCGGGCCCCCCGTAGAAGTTGCCGCCCCCGCCCCCTGCTGCTGCTGCCATGGAGGGATGGCCCCGGTGCCAGCGCTCGTGGTGGTGGTGGTCGTCGTATCTAGGATTTAAAACAGAGCCTGTCACTCCCAACACGCCCAGCCAAAGGGCCCCAACTCCCAACAAGGAAGGAAGGAAGGTAGGAAGGAAGGAAGGGGAGGGGGAGGCCCTCCCAGGTTCAACTGGAAAGAACAGCCCATCAATATGGACTCAATCAGGAGTCCTGCCCAACACAACCTTTTCTCTCCCAGCAAATATTTCCTCTGTTGCAAACCAACCCAGACAGAGGCTTTGTAGGGAGTGGCCTTCAAGACAAAAGGTTCAGTGGGTCCAGAGCCCACATTCGTGCTCTAGGCCACCGTCAACAACCACATGGCAGGAACATAGCGGCGGCTGCTGCTCGTGGAAGACTTAAAAGCTGAAAAAATCCCCACTCCTTGAGGCTTTTAGCCTCAGGCTTTGAAGGGTTAGGTGGGGAGGAAGGGCCAGGATGGCCTGAAGAGGTGGAAACATGGGTCGGGAGGGTGTGTGTTGCATACAGCCTGTGGCCCACATCTCTTCTACCTGGTCCTAAAGACTGGGAGGAACTGCCCGGGACTGGGAGGAAGCCAGAAAGGCAACCCAACACCATGTGGGCCCAGGACCCACTCAAGAGGCAGTGGCGGGGGTGGGGAGGGGTTTGCCTCCAACACTCCCTTCCAAGAGGGGAGGCGAAGACCCAGGCAATTCGGTCGGCCCCGTGGAAGTTCACAGAGAGGTAAAAATCAAAAGAAGTGCTCTTACTCACTTTGCTGCCATGGCAAGGGAGTACTGCTGCTGGGCGGCGGGGGTGGAGGCTGCTGCTGCTGCTGCCATGGGGGGAGAGGACCAGAGGGAGGCGGGGGAGGCTGGCCACCGGGCGGAGGGGGCGGAGGGGGCATCATACCCATCGGAGGCGGCATCATACCTGAAAGAACAAAGGACCGGGTAGGCCGTAGAGCAGAATGTGGGAATTGCTTCCTCCCCCCCACCTGACTTTGCAGGCCTCCCCCACGCCAATACATGACTCACCTTTTCCTTGGAGGCGATAGACCCCAGAGCCCACTGGCGCATTGCCCAGGTACTGATCTTAAGGGAATGAGAGACCGCAGCCTTAGCAACAGTTGGAAGAGGCCAACCCCAGCATCCCCCCTCCCCCTGCCAACCAGGCCCCTGCTACAAAAGCAGAGGCAGGCGAGGAACACCTCTCCCCCTCCTGTTAGGCCAGGCGCCCCTGGCTCCCTTCCCATCATCAAGCCAGCCCAAGCCCCCCCCCATGCCTGCCTGCCTCCCCACAACATTCTGGGTTGTACTCACCCATGTGGTGGGGGCCTGGGGGCCCGTGAGGATGTGGTCCCTGGTTCATTGGTGGATTGTGGGGCTGCATCCAAGGCGGAGGGCCATTGGGGTTGTGCTGCATGGGGTGACCCCCATGCCCCCCCATGTTTGACATGGGGTGAGGGAAGTTGTGTGGGCCACCAGGCCCCGCAGGCCCACCAGCCCCACCACTGCTACTGCCGCCACCGCCGCCGCCGCCACCACCACCACCGCCACCGCTGCTGTGCATGCCATGGAAGGGCCGGTTTTCAGATGGGCCAGAATTCATCCATGGCGGACGGTTCTAAGAGAGGAAAGAGCTGCCTGTGAGGAATTCCTGCACTCACTCCATAGACCACCCTTCCCTTGTGCTGAGTAGGATCTGAAAACACTGACAGCTGCCACGCTATGAGGCTGACACCCCACCCCCTCTCCTTTTCAACCCCAAACCTTGCTTTCCCCACTGCGGGTCCTGGGATACCACAAAGCACCACTCTTAGGTTTCCACATCTGCCTTTGTAAGAATGCAAAAACAAACCCTCCCTCTGCTCTTTGCTATGCTCTCCTTTTGCTTCTGCTGCCCAGTTCTTCTCTTCAAGCGACGCAAACAACAAGCAGTTCCACTTGTAAGGGAGACAAGTGGCTCACCGGAGGTGGCTGGCTGTTTCCTGGTCCTGATGGCCTCGGGCCGCTCTGCAGGGGTGGATTAGATGGTCCGGACGATGACCCCACGGATGCTGGAACAGGTGCTTCTCCAAGCTCTGCCATCAGAGACAAATATTCCTTGTCCATGCGTGCCTTGTCTTGTGCCGACTGGGGATCTCCAGGTCTGAAGGGAGGAAGTCAGTGAAAATCTACTCAAGACCAGCACTCCCCTTGCCCTGTCCATTTAGACCAGTGCTCCCCACTTCCCAAGTAGTCCCTTTTAGATTCACTGGAGAACAACTTCCGTCTTTCTCAGCCTGCACAGCTATTGCAGTCAGACTGGTGTTGATGGGAGCTGCGGTCCAACCCATCAAAAAGGCACCCAAACCGGGAACGGCAGTTCGGACACACCGTGAAGGAAACTCTATGGGTCAATTACCCACCTCTCATGACAGATGTAAATACACTCACCAAATGAGCGCACAGCCCTCTAGATGTTACATTATAATTTACAAGATCATTTGCCTTCAATTAAAAAAGTTATGGCTAACAGAGGTTTCTGCCCAAGAACCACAGTAGGGACACAAATTCCCCAGCAGCAGCCAAGGCTGCAATTTAAGGTAAGCACCACATCCTACTTCACAGAACAATGCTACGAGGAGCTCAGATCCTGTGCCTAATTCAAAGGGGGAAAAACAGCCAAATGACAGCCTGTGGAGACCCACCAGGGATGAAGCTTACCTGGCAAACTTGCAGTCTGATGCAATGTGCCCAGCGCCTCCACACTTGGTGCACACGGTGGTGTTGGTGATGCTGCGGGTCTCTGTATTTTGCCATGGACGCAGAATCCTGAAGGAGAACAAGAAAGCAAGGCCAATATTGAAGTAACCCAAGTATCTGCCCCCACGGCAACCCCGAGGATGCCACACACTCACCGGTTGTCATCTTCACGCAGAGTCCCATTGAGACGGGCCAACTCCCGCAGCTGCATCTTGCGCAAATCATTCTGGTCTTCGGGAGTTTCAATGCCTTGCTTCAAAATGTTCCGGATCTAAGAGTCAAGAGGAGGAGGAGGAGGAGTGCATGTTATTGCCTCACCAAGACTAATTTACTCCTTAGCCCTTCTATGACTCTCAAGGATCTCCACAGCAAAGATCTTTTCTCAGGAATTGTGTCTCACTCCCTGTCACAAACCTGCCCTCCGAGAGGGATTTGACCAACCCATCTCATGAAGGACCTCTCTCTATTTACTAACAACTTTTCTGGTTCTTTAGCCTGTGCCTTGTGAGTTAAGACACAATTGCCTTACCTTAATAGACAGCTGCTCTCCAATAAGGCTGCAGCTGCCCTTTTTGTGCCGCAAGAAGAGGCTGCAATGGCTGAAGAAGATACACAGGGCCAAAACGATGGCTCCTGTTCACAGGCCTTTTTAACTTCTATATATCCACTCTTGTTTAGATCAGTAATAAATACAGGGTATCCTGGGGCATGTCCAGTTTTCCAGCTACAAAAACAATATTACTCTGTCTCAACCACTGAAATATACACTCCAGTTCTACAAAAACATTAAGGGTCTCTGGTAATGAGTTTAAGCTCATTAAGGTAGGACGTGGTGATGGCATCTGGCCTGGATGCCTTCAAAAGGGGATTGGACAGATTGCTGGAGGAAAAGTCCATCACAGGTGACAAACCATGATGGAAATGTGTAATCTCCAGGCTTAAAACAGGAGTACTTTAAGGACCAGATGCAGGGGAGTGGGATCAGGAGACAGAGATCTAGTCTCGTGCGCTCCCAGAGGCATTTGGTGGGGCCACTGTGAGATACAAGAAGCTGGACTCAATGGGCCTTTGGCCTGATCCAGCATGGCTCTTATGTTCTTATGTACTACAGTGTTGCATCACTAACATATGACACAAATTACTAGGATTCAAATATGGGTCTACATCTCCTAATGAAACACATCAGGTTTTCTCGGCAAAGATAGGCTTGTTCTTCCATCCCAGGCAAAATGTTTCTCTCTGAGCAAACGAAAATAGCTGGGAAATGAGCTTTGTGGCAGTTCAATTACAATACTGCAGTCAGGCTTCTGCTCATGACCGGAGTTTGATCCCAATGGATTCAGGTGGCCGGATCAAGGGTGACTCAGCCTTCCCCTCTTCTATGTTTGCAAAAAAGGTGCACCCAAGGGCAAAGTTGCTGTTTACATAATTCTGTAGTAAACCACCGATTGAGTGTGTTAGCAAACACAAACACACCCCTACTGGACCTAGGGCCCTGCCGCCTGGCACCAATCACGGCTACAGTATTCAGGCTCAGGAAAGAAGAGGGCTTAGAGGGGCATCCATATCCCTGGGACCATCTGGGTTTATGGCTTGGTTTCCTTGCAGTATGTTCTCTGCTTGCACAAATGGCCTGGCGAGAATAATTTTTGAAAAGGGAAGCAGCTACGGTGCCTGCGCAAGGTGCTCGGGGGAGGGCCCTTTACCTGCTCCACAGCCTTCTTCACATTCTCCATGGTGTTGGCAGTGACCAAAGCATGAAGGGGCTCATCTTCGCCAGGCAGCATCTGGCCATCCTTCCGCCCCACCTTCCCTTCTTTCACGGATCCTTTGCCTCGGATCATGATCTTGGCATTACACTCTTTCTCAATGTTCTTCAAGGTATTCCCCCTGAAGGGTCGGGGAGGAAAACACAACTAAATACAGTGATGCCTTGAATTATGGAATTAATGTTCCAAAGGTTTTTTTGTAATTCAAATTTCATACAATTCAAAACACAGTTTCCTATAGGAATGTATGGAGAACCGATTAATCCGTTTCAGAGATCCCCAAAAAGGGGGTTGCTGGGTTGGAGGGAAACCCCCTGAGTCAACCGGCAGCCGAGCTGTCAAAATCACCTGGCTGTTGGCTGTGGTTTTGGCAGCTCTGCAGCCACAGTGCTTTTTCCTTCGGCGGGTGCCAGAAAGCAGGACGTCAGCCAATGGAAGATCGGGTGGGTGATGAAGCCACTACCCACACAATCCTCCCTTGGCTAAGAAGGGGACAGCCAAGATCAGGTCAACTTGATCTCAGCCAGGGGAGGATTGGGCGGGTGGCAGACGTTGGGAAAAGGAGGCTCAAAGAGCAGCACCTTGGCTGTGGCCGCAGGAAATTCAAAAGCCTCCTCTTTGATCCTCTCTTTCGGGTGCTACACCGCCAGGAAAGCCGGGGTAGGGCTGGGGGTGGCAGTGTGGCGCCTTGTAGGCTCATTCACAGCCCATTTACTCTCCAGCCCCTCTGCTTTGGGGATGCTTTTGGGATGTTCAGAGCAACATGGCTGGAAAGTAAACTGGGGCTACGAACCAAGCCCACAAGACGACTTCACCACCGGCCCAATCCTCCCCTGGTTGACGTCCTCCTTTCTGGCGCCCGCCGAGAAGGAAAAAGCACCGTGGCTACAGAGCTGCCAAAATCACAGCCAGCAGCCAGGTGATTTTCACAGCTTGGCTGCTGGTTGACTCAGGGGGTTTCCCACCAACCCAGCAAAGGAGGAACTCTTTTCCACTGCTTTGCTGGGTTGGGGCATGCTTCCTGTACGAATGCCTTGAACAACTGTTGAATACATTTTTTCGTAATTGTTTTTAAAAACCCTATTTTCTGTAACTGAAAAAAAATTCATAATTCAAGTTTTTCATTGTTCAGGGCATCTCTAATGCAAGGCGTTATTGTAGTTATCTTTGAGAGCGGATTCTCCGAGATTTTGTCTCTAAAAGCAAAAACATCTCTACCATGGAAAACTGGAAAGTCAAAGCATGGAAAAGTTCATTGATGAAATATGCCCACTGCTTTCCTATATAAAGAAAACACACAACTGCAGTGACAAAACACTATATAAATGGAACCAAATGGATCGCTACGTTTGTGCCACTGAGTCTAAGAAATCAGACAGCATTCACAATAAGGCTGAACCACCCTCTCTCAGGTACGACTGCGAGAGAGTCAGAAAAAAGGACCTAGGAATGAGCTTTTCTGAAAATATTATGAGAAACCGCCCCATGCGTACTTGGATAAACAAACCATTTAAAGCTATTAAGCTGGACTTTTGACTACAAGCTGTACTGAACCGAAACACAGTAATTTCTACAACTCCAAAATTTCATCGGCCCACAAAACCTCCCCATGACACAAGCAAAACATGGCCACTCATCCCTTGCCCTATAACAAATGACCAACATGCACAGAGAACACCCATAGCCTTGGTTACCTGGGTCCAATAAGAAGCCCAACAAAGTTAATTTCAGGATATTCGTCCTGTGGAATCATGACTTTGTCGCTCACTCGGGTTGCTGGGGGCCTGGGAAGGATTAGACAAAAAGTATCAATATCTGGTTGCCCACTCCCTTATATAAAAGTGTTCTGTACCAGGTTCAACGGGTTGACATTAACATATAAAGCTTTACATGGCCTGGAACTTAGAATCATAGAATCATACAGTTGGAAGAGACCTCAAGGGCCATCTAGTCCAACCCCCTGCCATGCAGGAACCCCCATCACAATATTTCTGACAGATGGCCATCCAGCCTCTGCTTAAAAACCTCCAAAGAAGGAGACTCTACCACCCTCCGTGGCAGCATATTCCACTGCCGAATAGCTCTAACTGTCATGAAGTTCTTCCTAATATTCAAATGGAATCTCTTTTCCTGTAGTTTAAAACCATTGCCCCGAGTCCTAGTCTCTGAAGCCATGGAAAACAAACCTGCTCCCTCTTCAATATGACATCCTTTCAAATATTTAAACATAGCTATCATATCCCCTCTCAGTCTTCTTTTAGAGAGACTAGACATTCCCAGTTCCCTAAGACGTTCCTCATAAGACATTTCCTCCAGACTTCAGTAATAGGTGGAGCGAATCCACCTCCATCACCCCCGAGAAATCCATCCTGTGCTACCTGATCCTCCCAATTCTCTCTTGCTACAGGTGGCCACCCTGAGCCAGGCCAAAACAACAGCAAGAAGAAACCTTCTCAGTGGTGGCCCCTGAAATGTGGAACCACCTGCCAGGAGAGATAAGGCAAGCTTCTCTCCTTTCCTGTCAGAAGGCCCTGAAGACTTCCAGTCCCGCATCCCATGCAAAGGTTGTTAAGAGTGTAGGAAGAGATGCAGCCACTGCTTACAGTTTCCAACTTGCTGGTCAGCTTGTGCCTACCTCAACACCAAAAGCACTGGCCAGACCTTAAAGGCCTGAGCTCAGCGTACAGGGATGACAATCTGATCCCACATGAGTCCATCTAAGCTAAGACCTTTGGAAACTTTGGTCTGACAGACTCGGTGTCTCAAGGTGGTAGAGGGCAACTCAAGGCAGGGCTTTCTCAGCTGTGGATTTCTGTCACTGGATTTCTCTGACTTGGGTAAGCCATCACTGCATTGTTAAGTTACACCTGTAGACCTTACCCTACCCCCACTGCAGCACACACACACTTTTGCATAGTCCTGGTCATAAGTCTATTACTAATCAACTCTTTTTAAAAATGCTATCATTTTGCTTCTGTTCTGTTTTAAATGTGCGTCATGTCATGTAAAATCCCAGTTCCCTGCTATAACACTATGAGTCACTCAGCAACACACAAAGTGACAACAAAGCCAAGCTGCCCCAAAAACCGGCCTCCCCCCTCCTAGCCTGGCTTACTTGTAGTCAGCTGGCGGCTTGAAGTCTGGATTGAGGGCCACCATTTCTGTGATCAGGTTGTGTCTCTCCTCTTCCAGCTTCTTGCGCGTGCGGAACTCACGGGTGTTCAAACGCTTCCCCTCGCTATTGTAAATTGGCTCAGGGGAAGGAGACCTGCGGAAGAACAATGCCTAATGATGCCTTCTGGAGCTGAAACCTTTAGGGCAATTATTAAGTACAGGCTCCCTTCAATCTTAGTGCAATTTTTTTTGGGGGGGGGTTGGGGGAATCAGAGACCGTAGGCAAGGAAGGCATAATAAGCGCACTCATTCCTGTTCATGTCACATGGACAAGGCAGCCGTAACAAACCACTGCCTGGTACCGGGGGGGGGAGGGACTGGGATGTTTTATTGAGAGAAGAGGGGTATAGAAAGGGGAGTATGGATCATACACAGCCATGACAACAGCTCTGCCATGAGTGTGCTTGTCGTTAAAAAAAAGGGGGGAGGGGCAGGGAAGATGGAGAAAGTTGATTCACACAGAGAACAAACTTTCCAATTTCATTATTCCATGGAGTCAAACATTTAAGAAGGAACCCTGGCACAAGACGTAAATCAATGAAGAATGGGTTAACTCTGGACTTTTTAAAAATCAGAAAAGTAACAAGATAGGTTAAGTTGCTATCAAATTTTTTCTAGCAATACAAATTAAATCTATTTCACTGGCACCACGTGGTCGAGTCAAGGCTTCTGTCCTGGCTTTACCTCCACTTTGCTGGCTGCATCAAGGCCGACTGAACCTGTTTTATTGCATTTAAGAGTTAGAGAACTAGGGTGGGTACAAGCTGAACAATGCCATACTTCTCATGCCACAATCTGGGCCTGTAAACCGACAGAGACAGACCTGCTTTCTCCATATGGTTTAGGCACCCAGAAAGCAGAGAGTCTAACAAACAAAAATGTTATGACTAAAACGAAAAAGAGTCAGTTTGATTCTACCACAGCTGCACTTGCGGTAAAAAAAGCCACACTCCTAGAATTGTACTAAGTTTAAGTTTTCCAAATGTATTGAAATAAATTTAGAGTTAGCTGCAAGAAGGGAAGAGAGATTGGTCATGTTATTAAAAAATACATCCTTAAAAATAACCAGAAAACTAAATCCTGGGTTTTTAGTTAGACCATCTTTCTTCCTAGCTGGTTAAAGGATTGATTAGAGCCAGTTGATTCCAATGTCTTCTTAGCCTAAAGTGAACCGTCAGTACAAGAATATGAAAAAAAAAGGTCAGATTTGGTAAGGAGTGATCACATGTAAATTACACCTCCATTTCTAGGACCTCAGAAATATTAACAGCACTGAAACCATGTGAACCTTTTTTCCCGCCTACATTTATTAACCAGTTATAAATGAACTTTTCTATTTATTTAATAGATTCTTTTAAAACACCAAGAGTCCCATTAATTAATAAAGTGACAGGTTCCCAAGATAAACCTTTTAAAAAGTCCCAAGTGGAATGTACCTAATAATCGTTTCATGCCTCCCACAAGCAAGAGCTGCCCTTTTGCAAGACGATTCAATTTTTATTGTTTGATAATTGTATCAGATGTTTTAACCAGTTTGGCCTCATTTGGACAAGGGCTTTCAAAAAGATGTGTATAGGGTAACTCCATGTCAAATCAAACAATGCATGGAACCTTGATGTCATGGATTTGGTTCATTTTTGGTACATTTGGACTTTACCATGAGATATTTTTTTAAAAAATCGGTCCACCCGTTTCTGAGATACCGCATTTTCAAAATTGCAAAAAAATGCTAAAATTCACTACCCACCATAACTTCAAATGCCATTTAATAGATTTTTGTGATAGCTACAGACCTGGGATGATGTCATTTCGAATATTATGAATAGGGCTTTCATTTGATATACAACATGATGCAGTTGTACATTTTAAAAAAAAAAAACTACACATATAAATAAATATGAAATTTGACTTTTTGGAAAAACAGATTTTTAAACAATTTTCAAATTCACACGAAAGATACATATCTTGTAGCCAATCACTCCAAATTTCAGGAGGGTATCTCAATGGTATCATATAAAACTTAATTTTTTTGTTGGCAGTGATATGATATCACTGAGATACCATCCTGAAATTTGGAGTGAGGATGGCTACAAGATATGTATCTTTAAGTGTGAATTTTTTGAAAATTAATTTTTTTCCCAAAAATTCAAACTTTATATTTATTTAAATGTGCAATTTTAAAGAAAATGTACAATTGCACCATGTTGTATATCAAATGAAAGCCCTGTTCATAAGCTTCAAAATCACACCTGTATTAGGTCTATAGCTATCACAGATATCAATTAAATGACATCTGAAGTTATGGTGGGTAGGGAATTTTGGCATTTTTTTGCAATTTTGAAAATGCAGTATCTCAGAAACAGGTGGACCAAAAAATCTTGAAAAAATATTTTTAAACATTTCATGGTAAGGAACAAATGTACCAAAACTGAACCAAATCCATGACATCAAGGTTCCAAAATGGATTTTTCATTGGCTGATTTGACATAAATTGACCCTGTAGATATAAAACACCTTGTTCTGGATTACCCAAGCCATCTGCCAGCAGAAACCATCTGCTTCATTTCTGATCTAACAAGCACAAGACAGCACACAAATCTCTTCCCACCACAAGAGAATCCATCTGTTGTATTTAATCTAAAACTCCCAACATTATGGTTTGAAAGTAGCGAAAAAAAGACTGTTCTGTGTGAGCTGAAATATAAGGCCGTAAGAACAAATTTTTAAAACTCTGTTGCAAGGCTTTGAAGCACAGGCAATTTCATTTACTGCTTAAAGTTGCAGAATGGTTATAAAACTGAATGGTTGGATTTAAATAACAGGGTGGGTTTTTTGGTATTGTATTCTACTATCAAGTGCTAGAACTAGTTTACACGGTGTGCAACATGCTTTAATACAGCTCCCACGTTCTATTTTTCTCATGAAGAAATTATTGTTTCCAAGCCAATTTTTTTTTAAAAAAGAAAAAAGACACACAAACAATTTATTTTGTTGGACGACACTGAAGCCCAACAAAAGCACACGTGCTCAATTCTGCACACCTGTGGGTACAGTACTGCTGGGCCCCCACAAACCCCAAGTTATTGGCCGCTGGGTAATAGCTGCTACCAAAGAAACTGGTTAGTCCCCAACTGGTTTAAAAAACAAAAACAAAAAAACATGTTCAGCCACCATTTGGAAAAGGATTGCAAAATCAGCGGACAGAAAACTTCCCAGGCTGCTCAGGCTCAGCGACTGTGCTGAGGACTCCTCTGTGTGCACCTGTGAGAAAGAGCTCTGGACACATGCCCAAGACCAGCACATGTTAAAATTAGTTGGCCACCATAGATATAATTATTCTTAATTCGAGTTAACAGTTAAGAGGCTACAAAGGCTCAGAAATCCCATATCAATGATGGAACCTTATTATCTTTTTCTGGTTTGATACATTCCCTAACAGTAAGATCTCAGCTACCATCTGTCAAAGCGGACCTCTGAAGACATTTCATTAGGAAGGAATTTCATTGAATTGACATTATGATGCCACCAAAAAAATTTATTGAAAAAGGTAAAAAGTGTTACTGTCTGCTGGTTAAAACTGTTTCCCAACCTGTCCTCAGGGTTAGGGGGGATGCCCAGGTCTCCTGTGCGCAGTTTACGAGTCAGGTCTTCTATCTGCAGTTGCACTGGAAGAAACCAGGTTAGGAAAGAAAAAAGGATGGAAAAAAAGACAATGTTACAAAAAAAACATCTCAAATCTCATAATCAAAGCATGAAGAACTGGAGAACTTGCAAGGGATGACTGATACCTCAACATAAAATTCAGAAGCTCTTATAACACGTAAATGTCAGTCAAACACATCCATCAGGAATCCAGAAAAAAGCCCTCCTTATTTCTACCATGTTTTCAGAAACAATTATTCATCAGGAAGCAAAGCATTAATTTGCAAATTAGGAGAAAAATATCTAATCTTTGAGTCTGACTTCATTTCCACTGATAAAACAACCATCCTGACATGCTATAAATGCTAATAGTAAGGGTTTACAGCACAACCAATAAACATATACATTCTTTTTTTAAAAAAGCATCAATACTGTTTTGCTGCTCCAATTTGAAATTGCACTTTAAAAACTGTACCATTAATATCAGTTCATTTAGCAGGAATCATTTTTCTTGATAGCATTCATTTCAGCATACATATGACTTTGCTAACTAGCAAATACTAAAGAGTTTGTGCAAAACCTTAATGTGCTTTATCCAATACTACAAACAGAAATCAGATATCTAAATGCAGCAGTAACACAATACTAGGCATTTGATACTTTAGATCTGGAATCTAACATTTTATTCTGGTTCATCCAATGGACTAAAAGGTAATCTGCTCAGCAAATCAAGAGCATTAGAAAGAGAACAGCAGCTAAATGAGATTCTGCCCTGAAGTGGCTTTTCTTAAAGTCCCCCTGGGATCTGGTATGCCATTCTGGAGAAGGCAGTTTGTGCAGAGCGAGCAAGCAAGCAAAGGTACCTCCATTCTGTTTTAGTGAGGGCTGGCCTGACACATAACAAACTATAGACATGCATATAACCAGGTGTAGCTTATCAGGTGAGAATGCAAATCTACCAGAGGAAAACACAGATCTCATTCTTATTTTACAAATATAAAACCATTCAGGTTTTTACTTCATCTAAGGCAGGCCTTTCCAACAGGTAGACGGCAGGCTACTGGTAGCCCGCGAAGTGTTCAAAAGTAGCCCGCTGGCCATCAATAAAAAAGTGAGGGGATATGTTCCCCACCCCTCCCTGTCTCAGCCGAACGGGGCAGTTCAAGAGGCATGATGCATTGAGATCTATTCCCTCTAGAACAGATTAATTGGTTTTCAATGCATTCCTATGGGAAACCGCTGCTCTACTTACAAACGTTTTTACTTATGAGCATGTGCTTGGAACGGATAAAATTCGTAAGTAGAGGTTTTAGTGTAGTAGCCCTCAGGTACTTTGGGCCGGAAAAAGTAGACCTTGGCCTGTTCAAAGTTGAACAGCCCTGATCTAAGGCATACCTGGTGGGCTGCAAACTTAGTGAATTAAGCAACTGAAGCATTCATGTCTTCGCATGACAATTCATGTGAAGAATGATGGCCAGATTCTATCCATTTACTGACATGCCTTTTAGCTAACTAGATAGACCAGCTCAGATCCCTCTGTTCACCTCAGCCCAACACAGATGCATTTTTAAATCCAATAGTGCAATATCATGGGTTGCTTTCTAAACTGGCATTTCAAAGAAAATGTTCTTGCTCCCAGTTCTGCACCAACTAAATTGATAAAAATGGCAGAAAGTTATTTTCTGCAGGGGGATAAACAGAGGAAGTATATTATTCTGAAGCTGAAAGACTGAACCTACATCAAGGTTAAGAAAATGGCACCTTCTTGAAGGCAGTGTGAGAGCAACAGACCAGCTTTTCTAATGTGCACTGGCAGACCTTTTTGGCGAAGAAATTTTACCTGCCTAAAAAACAAACCATGCTGCACTACACAATACGTGATTTGGTCACCTTGAAAGTCATCTAGCAAAAGACTTGAGAACAGCAAATCACTTCTAAGCAGTATTAAGGACAGATGGGTTGTCATGTATCAAAATTCTCTGTAACTTATACATAAGAAGTCAGTTATGCATTTCTTTTACAACTCTATGGGACAAACATGGTTCAACTGGCCTCTTGTTTAGATAAAAATGTTGTTGCTAGAAGGTAAGAATAGCTAATAATGCAACATTAGAATATCTTACAACAATTCTACTCCAAGCACTGCTCAACATTTACAAGCCAAGTTGGACAACCACACTTCATTTCTTAATATAAACAATAATGAAATCATTCATTCTTATGTACAGCACAGTAGCATTGCCATTCCCAATTAACAATTCAAATTTCTCAATACCCATAAAAAGCAGTATCCCTTTCTCAGAAATTAGTTATTGAAGAGCCCCAACCCCTCTCAAATATTTGATGAGACATGATTAGAGATGACACTTTCCCTTCATTTCAATGATACCAACAATTTTCACCACTTTCTATGGTCAATTTTAGCTTCGAAAAATTAGCATTGCAAAGTCAGAAGGGAATCATGTTAGGTTAGTTTATAATATTCCACTGCGAAAGAGGTACTTGCTTCAAACATACAGCTGGCAAAGGAACTATTAGTGTTCTCCGCTAGCAAGGAGTCTGTGAAACTAACAGGTGACCCCACTGATTAGAGTTTCAATGGCCAATTAAATAGATGTTAATAGACTGTAATTTCACATGACTTCTATGGACTTCAGCACTACTGCTATGCCTGTGGAGGACACTGTTTCAGGCAAAACAAGACAGAGAACTGGGATGAAACACAATTCACCCTCAGCAAACTAAATCATGTTTCTGTAACAAAAAACACAAAACACCATGATATCCTAAATCTTTCAATGTACAACCAAACACTGAAAATGCCTCAGACATACAACAGTCAAAACCATTTTCCCCTCTGTACAGATTAGAACATATGAAGGAGAAACAGAACAACTGATTACCTATATAAGCTCTCTCTTGTTCACGTGTAAGCCCAGGAGGGATAACCGTGGGCATTCCAGGGATGACAGTCTTCTGGTCCATGGTGTCTTGGTTCCATCTGCTCCTCTTCCTCTTTTTGTTCGGATAATCTACAGGAACAACAGGTTTCTTTATAATGAGAGTTAATAAAAAGCAATGTTCAGTTTTCACTTTGGTTTGATGGGAAATTGGGTGCCACCACAAATACCCAGAATTAAATACTATTTATAACATTCATGACTAGAGATGGACACACAAGTGAGAAAATGTGTCTACATGGCACCGGAGAGGCTCTCTTCTCCTCTTGGCTGCCTGCCCCACTACCTTGCTTCTATGCACTAGCTGTGTCACCCTCCTGGCCCAGAGCCTGGCCTTCCCTTCCCAGTCTCCTCCAGCCACTGGCCACAGTTTGCATACGTAGACCATCTGGGCAATACCTGGGTTGAAATCATTCATGCCCATATATATCTATGCATGATCCATCTATTCTCCCCATTCTTCCTTACTGTTACCTTAGAAAGCAAGCACAATTAAGTGTCCCAAAAGCAAAAGAACTAGCTCTTAAATCCTCTGGAATGTACAGTATTTTTCTATATATAAGACAATATTTTTGTCTAAAATTGTTAGACTAAAAATCAAGGGTCGTCTTGTACACACAAGTAAGCTGTGGAAAGAACCATGCAGTTGTGAAACTAATTTTGCGATGGAAAACTGGGATACATCATATACATGGCGGCATCTTATACAGTCGTCCCCTGCCATTTCACGGTTCATATACTGCAGTCCCGGGACCACAGTACAGTGGTACCCCGACTTACGATGTGCTCGACTACTGAGAATCCTGACTTAGGAGTGGGATTATTTGATTTTTTTCTCCTGCCACCTTACGAGTTGGAGATCAGGTTTCCCTGATTTACATTTTTTAAAAAAACTGAAGCGGATGCAGGAGGAAAAGCACACATTGTTTAAAATGTCTTTCAGCCACAGAGGCAAACGGTTGCCTCTGTGCCTGAAAGACACTTTAAACAATGTGCGCCTCCCCCCCCAACAAGGGCGGGTGAAGGGAAAAGCATGCACTGTTTAAAATGTCTTTCAGGTGGCTGAAAGACAGTTTAAACCACGCACCGCTTCTCCCTACAATGCGCCCGGGGGGGGGGGAGAGAAGAAGCGGTGGGTGGTTTAAAATGTCTTTAGCCACCGAGGCAACTGCTTGCCTCAGTGGCTAAAGACATTCTAAACCAACCGGCGCTTCTCCCCCAACAGCGGTGGTGGAAGCTGTGGGTTGTTTAAAGCATTTTCCCATAGGAATGCATTGAAATCCGTTCGTCTGGAATGGATTAATCTTGTACGTCAGAGTTCCACTGTATATGAAGACAAGGGCGCCTTCGCAAGCTGCATGGGCCTGCTTGAGGCCTCCTGCACTTACTCCAAGCCTGGCGCTGCCCTGAATGGGCCTCCAATGGGCTTCCCAGGCCTGTCGAGACTCCAGAAGTGGTTTATGACAAACCAGAAGTGACAGCTGAAAACTAGAAGTGCCTTTAGGATTGCCTGAAACCACTTCTGGGGTCTCCGACAGTCTTCCTGGGTCTGTCGGGGGCCCAAAAAATGGTTTTCAACGAACCATAAGTCACTTCTGAAAAACCCTAAGTACCTTCTGGATCACCTGAAACTACTTCTGGGGCCTCTGACAGTCCCGGGAAGCCTGTTGGGGGTCTGTTTGGGGCAGCGCCAGGCCAAAGATAAGTGTAGGCCCCCAAGTCCTGATCACAGACTTTCCTTTACTGCGGGTTGGGTCGGGTCCCTAACCCCACAGGATAAATGGGGAATTATAGTAGAAGGAAAAATATGGGTATGCATTCAAGAATCTGCCACCCTATTTTTATGACATGCTTTGGTTTTGGATTTCATGGGGTAAATTAAAGACATAACAAAAAGGCCACTATTTTCAAGTTTCAAAGCAGAACTGTAAAAACGCATATTCCAGGAAACATGTAACTGTTTTATATATTATATTAGAATTATTATGGTATAATAAAAATGTAAATGGTTTTCAGCTGAACTGCTATTTGATTCCAGATCATTTTTCTCTATTCCCTAAATGTACAATCAGCACTTTATCAATGAAAACATGTCTACTGATTAAATTGCTCTACATATGCCAAGAAGGTTCTCATATTATTTCTTTAGTGCCACCTCCTCCATCTCAGAGCCAATATATGCCAGGCAGAATGTCATACTAGGACTGTGGTGATCCAGATTCATTCACCACCTGTCCTCGAGCTGCTGGCTTGCTCATAAGCTAAGTTGCTTCCTGTAGGAAAGGTGAACTATAAACATAACAAGTAACTTTTGAGAACTTTGTATTCTACCCAAGGTTCCCTTTAAGGTGTGAGCACACGTGTGACTCCCTCTGCACAAGGCTCCTCTTCCCTTGTGGACCAACAGCTATCTTTTAAACCCCCTTTGGTTCCAGCTGGGAGGGCACCTGCACGGTGGGGGTGAGTTGCACGCATGCTGAGGCAAAGCTGCAAACCCAAGGGGCACAGCCCCACCCAGCAGGGCTAAAAATCAGAGGAAAAGTCAATTCTACGACTTCTCTCTTCATTCTGTTTTGTATAATGTTCTGTTCCCTAACTTTCTTTGTCTAATACATTATGCTCTTGTTCTGCTAAAATGAAAAGATATTTTGTTGTTCAAAATGAAATCCAAAATGCCAATATAATCAACTTTACTGACATATCAAATGCCATTACAGCTACATTTTAAATGCATATGTACCTACCACATGCACTACTTACGTGCTTATGCATCAAATTTCTAGCACGTAAATCAGATTTTTCAATTCATTTTTTACATTTCACATCAGACTACAAAAGTCAGGGCCTGGTATTCTCCAGGTTTTTTTTTAAATTAATGATTTGAATGAGGAAATATAAGGAATGCTTTTCAAATTTGTGGAAGACTCAACATTGGATGAAGCAGCTGATAAACACCCTGTAAAATCTTACTAGGCTTGAATACTGGGCTGGAAAAAAATTATGCAATTTAACACTTCTACACTTAGGGAAATGTTCTACACCTAAGAAAAAGAACTAGATGCACAGTTGTAAGATGGGGGATACTTGGCTCAATACTACATGTGAAAAGGATCTTGGAATTATTGTAGGCTCACAAGCAGAATATGAGCCAGCAGCGTGGTACAACTGCAAAAAGGGCAAATGCTATTTTAAACTGTATTAACAGAAGCATAATCTCCAAATCACGTATGTGAAGTACTACTTCTCTCTTCAGCACTCATTTAGCCTCATCTTGAATACAGCAAGACCCCCACATCCACTAATTCACTAACCGCAGATTCAGTTATCTGTGGTTGGTGATCAGCGGGTGAAGGAGAGGCCTGAGCCTGGTGGCAAGGAGGGAAAAAAATAGAGAACATTTATTGGTGCCACGCCAGCCAGGCACCCTCCGGAAGGGTGGGGTGGGTTGGGGACTTTAAAGACCTGGCACCCTCCGGAGGGGTGGGGTGGGGCCTTTGAAATTCCTGCTCGGGTCTCAGGCCACAGGTAGTGCCCAGAAGTTTTGAACTCCCCCCCAAACTTCTGATCCACCACCCTGGACCTGAGCAGGAAGTTTAAAAGCCGGTTGGACAGGTGGGTCCTTAAAATCCCCAACCCACCCCTCCGGAGGGTGCCAGGCTGGTGTGGCCCTGATGTTTTAAATTTTCTCCTCTTTGCTGCTGCCCCCACTGGCCGGTTGCTGAGCCCGGCAGCAAGGAGGGTGGCTGGTGGCAGCACCACTAAGTTTTTTTTCCCCTTTCCTGTCTTCACCACCCCCGCAAGCCAGCAGCACCAGTAAGTACCCCCCCCTCCAAGCCCAGCGGCAAAGAGGATGGTTTGCTGGCAGTGGTAGCAGTATGGAGAAAGAAAACTTACTGGTGCCACCGGCACCACACTACCCAGAGTTTGAAGGGGTTTCAGGGCAAAACAATGCGAAGTGCACTACCTCTCTCACTACCATTACCCCTGGATTTCGCTATCCGTGGGGGTTCTGGAACTGATACTCTGTGGATAGGGTGGTCATACTGTCTAGTTTCTGGCACAACACTTCAAGAAAGATGCAAACTGAAAGAGTTCAGAAGACAGCAACAATCCAGGGACTGGAAACCAAGCGCTATGAGCAAGAAATTGGCATGTTTAGCCTTGAGAAAAGCAAACCGAAGGGAAATAGGTACAACAATGGAACCCAATACCTCATGAAGTGGCTCCGTTCCACTGGAAGCATTCAAAACTAAGTTAGATAGCCATCCGCCAAATATTCTTTAACCTGGCTTCCTACACTGAGCAGAAGGTTGGATGAGATGGCCTTTTAGGCAGGGTGAATAACAAAAACCAGTGACTTTTTAAAAAAAAATTATTTAAATAAAAAAATTGAAATTCAAACTGCTTTCAGGCCCCTTTGAGTTGCATTATTCAATCTATTTGCCAAATGATAATTTAACCTTGGACTGCATTGCTAACACAACAGTGAAAGCCAAATCTTGTTATGAAAGTGGTGCAAGCGTTGGTGATCTCGAGGTTGGACTACTGCAACGCCCTCTACATGGGGTTGCCCTTGACTCTCGTCCGGCATCTGCAGCGGGTGCAAAATGCAGCGGCCAGACTGGTGGTGGGTGCGCGTTGTTATGACCGCATCACCCCAGTCTTGGCTCGTCTGCACTGGTTACCCGTTGCGTCCCGGATCAGATTCAAGGTCTTGGTTTTAGTTTATAAGTCCCTCCATGGCTTGGGACTGGACTACCTGGCAGAGCGGATCGCCCAGCGATCAACTTCGGCCCGATCAGTTCGGCAGTCGCGAGCGCACTCGCTTCGGGTAGCCACCCCCCAAGAGGCCCGAAGATCTTTAACTCGTAATCGGGCCTTCTCGGTGGCTGCTCCTTCAATGTGGAACAGCCTCCCCAGCGAAGTGCGCTCTGCAGAGTCCCTGCTGGCCTTTCGCAGAGCCTTGAAAACCACCTTGTTCCGCGAGGCCTTTGGAGACCAATTTTAAACACTGTTTCCCCCCCCCCCGCCATCTGATGTTAGTTTAGCTCAACCAATATGATGTTTTTTACTGAGCTATATATGTTTGATAAGGGTGCATATGTTATGTCATTTTATTGCTGTTTTTATCTTATTGTTGTTTTTGCTCATTTGCGTCTGTGTCTTTATATTCGCTGATTTGATCAGCCTTTGTAAGCCGCCCAGAGTTCCCTAGGGCAGATGGGCGTGGTATAAATCCAATAATAAATAAATAAATAAATCCCAACAGTATTTTGATTTTTAGAATGCTATTAGGAAACTGGTCTTTACAACAGTATTTATTTTTCTTTACCGCCCTCTTAGTGCAAACTGCACTACCCTGAGTGGTTATAGAAATAGATTTTTGAAACAAGTATGAGGACAAACATATGGCACAAAAGTGCAATGTTTTTCATATTTTAAAAATATTATATGACCTGCATATGAATGAAGACCATGGTGGCTGTTTTAACAGCCCACTCGATGTTATGAAATTCAGTGTGCTATTGTGACCCAATCACTCAACTTATCCTCCCTTGGAAAGCTATGCATAGCAGAGATCCCGGAAACAAAGAGTAGGTGTCAATGGGAAATTTTCACAATGGAGAGAAGTGAAAAGCGGTGTGCCCCAGGGCTCTGTCCTGGGACCGGTGCTTTTCAATCTGTTCATAAATGACCTGGAGACAGGGATAAGCAGTGAGGTGGCCAAGTTTGCAGATGACACAAAACTTTTCCGTGTAGTGAAAACCAGAGAAGATTGTGAAGAGCTCCAGAAGGATCTCTCCAAACTGGGGGAATGGGCTGAGAAATGGCAAATGTGTTTTAATGTAACCAAATGTAAAGTAATGCATATTGGGGCAAAAAATCCAAACTTCATCTATCAACTCATGGGCTCTGAGTTATCCGTGACGGATCAGGAAAGAGATCTTGGTGTGTTGGTGGACAGCTCCATGAAGGTGTCTCCCCAATGTGTGGCAGCGGTGAAGAAGGCCAACTCCATGCTAGGGATTATCAAAAAGGGGATTGAAAATAAAACAGCCAACATTATAATGCCATTATACAAAACAATAGTAAGGCCCCACCTGGAGTATTGTGTACAATTCTGGTCACCGCATCTCAAGAAAGACATAGTGGAACTGGGAAAGGTGCAGAAGAGAGGGACTAAAATGATTACCGGGCTGGGGCACCTCCCTTATGAAGAAAGGCTAAAACATTTGGGCCTCTTTAGTCTGGAAAAAAGGCGCTTGAGGGGGGATATGATTGAGACATACAAAATAATGCAGGGTATGAGTAAAGTGGATAGAGGGAAGCTCTTCTCTCTCTCCCAAAATACCAGAACTAGGGGACATACACTCAAATTGAGGGCTGGGAGAGTAAGAACAGACCAAAGAAAATATTTTTTCACCCAGCGCATTGTTAGTCTGTGGAACTCCCTGCCACAGGATGTGGTGATGGCATCTGGCCTGGATGCCTTCAAAAGGGGATTGGACAGATTCCTGGAGGAAAAGTCCATCACAGGTTACAAACCATGAGGGAGATGTGTAATATCCAGGCTTAAAACCGGGGTACTTCAAGGGCCAGATGCAGGGCAGTGGTATCAGGAGACAGGTATCTAGTCTCATGCGCTCCCAAACGCATCTGGTGGGGCCGCTGTGAGATACAGGAAGCTGGACTAGATGGGCCCTTGGCCTGATCCAGCATGGCTCTTCTTATGTTCTTAACAGATTGCCCCTCTCAGCTTGAGCTACTACCCCTCCCCATGTAAATTATTAAAGAGACAAACTGAATGGCTGGCCATTTTCACCCTGAACCATTTCACAGAACTTGGCCTTCCAAAACTACCAGTATTACCTTCTAGAGAGATGGTGGGAGTCAGCCACTTACTGCTACATTAAACTCCTATTCTTGGTTATTCTAGCTTTTTAATGATCTATTCATCATTTTTTATAAACGGTATAAACCACCCCAGTGTTACATGCTCTCAAGCTGGAGAGCCTTTCCAGGTAACAGAGATATTTCAGAAGTTATTTTCCCAGCAGTGCCACCCCAAGCCATTCGCGTTCACGGTGGGAAAAACACACAAACAACGACTAACTGCACATTTCCCTGTCCCTATTTTACAGGAGAGCTGTGAGCAGAACATGGAACCAAGCCAACCCACCAGATCCTTCCAGGCCACGCTCCTCCTTCAGGTAACCTACTCCCAGGGAGGTCTGTAGGTCACCCAGAAGAGGGCAGGGCCTTCTTCATGGTGGCACTCCACCTGGCCCTTTCCCTGGCAACTTGAAACACACTGCTTTTGAGGGAGGGCCTTCCCACTTTGACCCTATGATTCCACACCTTGTGCCCTGCTGCCTCACTGGAAACCTGGCAGTGGCATGACACACCTTATTTGAGAAACAGTTTGTAACTCGCTGGCTATGTGTCTATTTGCTGCTTTACAGCGATTGCCCCAAATAGGCCAGAGTATGCAGTACCTCTTAAGACAAATGCCTCATAAGACAAAAAAACTTGCAGGAAGAAAAAAATTCTGGGAATAAGACATGTCTTGCACAACAAAAATTCTCTATGAGATGCTTCATAAAGGAAATTCTGCTTATATACCACCCCATACCATTTCAAGTAGTCTCTGGGCAGTTTACAGTTTAATTACGGTATGCAGCCTACACACTCCCCCCCCCAAGAGCTGGGTACTCAATTTACTGTCCTTGGATTTTTCCCTATAGGATGCTTCATAAGACAAAAAAAACATTCTGCATTGGGGGGGTTACCTTTTCTCTTTATTCTAGTCTCTAGAATGGATTGATCTGTTCCCAATATATTCCTATGGGACGCCGCATTTTGAAAGACAAAATTTTCGTAAAACGAAGCGCCCCCATTGCTTCCAGAATGAATTAATCCATTGTCTCTGCATTCTTATGGGAAAGTGCATTTCTAAAGACAAAATTTTTCTTAAACCAAATTGACCCTGTAGAACGAATTCAAAGCAAAGTATTCTGCTTATATACCGCCCCATGCCACTTCAAGTAGTCTCTGGGCAGTTTACAGTTGTTTTTAGTTACATTATGCAGGCTACACATTTCCCCCGCCTCCGTCAAGCTGGGCCATCATGGAAGGATGGAAGGCTGAGTGAACCTTGAGCCTGCTACCTGAGATTGAACCCCAGATACCATGAGCACGTTTTTACCTGCAGGACAGGCATTTAACCACTGCACCACTGTATTACATTGCACTACTGGGGTTCTACACCCATGCACGCACGCAAATAAGCAAAAATAAACCAAAAGTCGACAGCTCGACGCTAATACGCTGTGCCCTGGGGTCTCCCTCTAGCCCACAGGCTTCTTGTGAAGAGAACAAAGAAAGGGAGTGGGGGTGGACATGCATCCTGCTCATAAGAACATAAGAGGAGCCCTGCTGGATCAGGCCAAAGGCCCATCTAAGTCCAGCTTCCTGTATCTCACAGTGGCCCCATCTGGGAGCGTATGAGACTAGATCTCTTTCTCCTGATACCACTCCCCTGCCTCTGGCCCTTGAAGTACCCAGGTTTTAAGCCTGGAGATGACACATCTCCATCATGGTTTGTCACCTGGGATGGACTTCTCCTCCAGCAACCTGTCCAATCCCCTTTGGAAGGCATCCAGGCCAGATGCCGTCACCATCTCTTGTGGCAGGGAGTTCCACAGACTAACCACGCGCTGGGTGGGGAAAAAATATTTTCTTTTGTCTGTTCTCACTCTCCCAACCTTCAGTTTGAGTGGATGTCCCCTAGTTCTGGCATTTTGCCAGAGGGAGAAGAGCGTCCCTCTCTATCCACTTGACTCATGCCCTGCCTAGTTTTGGGCGTCGTCTCCATCAGGGCCTCACACGGTCCGGCTGCAAAGGGAAAACACGGGGGGGAGGGAGGAGTGGGGAGATGGATGGGAGGGACGGATGTTAGGGGGGGGGGTCGCCGTCCACTTGCCTTGGTTGCCCGCCCCGGCTTGGCTGCCCTCATCTTGCTGCTGCTGCTGCTGCTGCTGGTGGAGGTGAAGGTGCTGGGCCTGCGGCTGCTGCTGCTGCTCGTGGCCCAGCGGGGGCTGCTGCTGCTGCTGGGGAGGCGGAGGCGAAGGGAACCGGTACTGGCCGAACGGGGCCTGCTGCTGCTGGGGCTGCTGAGGGGGGGGCGGCGGCTGAGGCTGCTGCTGAGGGGGCTGCTGCTGCTGGGGCTGCTGAGGGGGCGGCGGAGGAGGAGGAGGAGGAGGAGGCGGCGGCGGCGGTGGCAGGGCGGCGAAAGGGAAGGCCGCGGCCGCCATGAGGCTCGGGATGGCCGGCTGCGGCTGGGCCTGCGCTGGGCCCGGAGGCGGCGGCGGCGGCGGCGGCCCCTGCATCACTAAGCCCGGCGGGGGCAGCGGATAGCCGGCCTTCCCTGGAGGAGGAGGAGGCGGCGGCGGCGGGTGCAGTTTCCCCAGCGGCGTCGCGTTCGCTCCGGTCGCCATAGACGAGGGCGGAGAGAGAGAGAGAGAAAGAGACGCGCGATGATGGCGGCGGCTTCGCGAACCTTCCACGCCGAAGGTTTCCCCTCACAAAGGCTTGGGCCTCTGGTTGGTCGCCGCGCCTGCCCATCACCCGGCCCCTTGGGCCGGCGGCGCGACAGTCAAACAGCGCCAGGCGGCGATTGGGCGGGCGACGCCCCTGCGCGAGAAGCATTGGCCGGAAGGCGGAGGGGAGGCGGGCCAGAACCGGACAGGCTACCTCCCTTGCCTGTCAGGCGGAAAGACGGACGTCGTGGAGTTGCATTGGCCAAGCAACCACGGTGGGCGGGGAAAGTAGGACTATGGGGGCGGGAGACGAAGCGGAAGGTAGGTGTCCACAGAGACAGGTGGATCTCTCTCTCTCTCTCTCTCTCTGCACTAGCGAGAGGGCTGACGTCATGGAGGTTCGTGGTGCAGAACGGATTGTGACGTCAATTCGATAACTCAGCGCCATTGGACAGAACGACAGACCCTTCGGAAATGGGGAGGGACGAAGAGGCCCTATTCGGCCACGCGGTATAGGCCAGGCACGAGCGGGCCCAAGAGGCTTCTGGGAAGGCCTGGGTGAATTTGTGCTAAGGGGCTTCTTGCACGCGTCTCTATGGCGGCCATAAAGCGATCCAGACTGTTCCCCCCCCTACACGCATGTGTGCCTTGACCCGGAGGGTTGCTATGGGGACCAGGCCTCCTCTTGGAGGTACCCTTAAAAGAAAAACCATCGGAATAAATAAATATATATTAAATGTGAAATTACCCACCTAGATTTACATCTGCGGGGTTGGGGACTGGAACCGATCTCCCGCTGGATTAGAAGTTGACTGAAGTTGCAAAAATAAATTACAAATTGGTATCCCCAATTGGCCCATGCAGTTTTATAGAAATGAGTTATTTCTGCCTTTTTTAAAAAAAATAATTTTAAACTGTCACCTAGTTGGCCTCTCTTCTCGTTTTGGTCCTTATTTTTAATTGGCAGTATAACCTTATTTTGTTAATACTGAATTTGATGATAGTTTTTTTATGGTTGTATGTTTAATGTCGGTTAAATTTGTGTTTTATTTGTTACTCTGATGTTTATAATAATTGTTACATTGTTATGTAAGCCGCCCAAAGTAACCTCCGGGCTAGATGGGCAGTATAAAAATCTAATAAATAAATAAATAATAAATAAGCTGAACATGGATCAAGTGCTCTCCCCACTTACAGCCTTAACCTCCTGTTTCCCAACCTGCCTCCCCCTGTCCACCTGGTCAGACCTGAGGTGACACTCCTGCAGAGGGTGAAGCCCCTTCCACAAACCTCCATCTCCCCACTGGTCATTACTGTGTGTGTATAGGAGACAACAGGGTGAAACCCAGGATTAAGTCACAACTCGAGGAGGCTGACTAGATCTGTGGGGGGTTTAGTGAGTAAAACACCTATTTATTTATTTATCTATTTATTTATTTATGCATTCTAAATCGCCCGATTTATGCAAGTTCCACTGATTCAGCCAGCGTCACTGTGACTTGCTCCTAGATTTCAGGCAAAGAAAAAAGGAGGGTGAAAGAGCAGAGGAGAATATGGCCACGTTTTGCTGGGACAGAGCTGTAGAAGAGGCCTTGGTTGTCTCTCAAAATATCTTGAGTGATCCAATCACAAATCACAATGTGAAAGGGATTAAGGACTCTAGCAGCACCAGTGTCCCAAGGTCCCTGTGGCAACCCTTCCTAGCAAAAGTCATTCAACTAAAATAGCTGGATAGTTTCTATCCAGTTATAACACTGGAAGCTCTCCCCCCTCTTTCCCCCCCCCCCCGCTCCTGATTCTTCTGTGTCATACTTAATTTTCATAGCAACTGGATAAATGAAGACTAGCAGCTCCCTATATCAGTCTTTTTCATTAAATGGTAGGCTAGATACACATTAAGCAAATTTATATTTAACTTAAAACATTGGCAATGACTTTGGATGTCATATCAAGACCAAATTAAATTTCATTAAACATACCTGGTTTCTCTCTAAAAAGTAATAACGGACAGATTTGCTATGTTAACTACACTCCTGCTTGAGAATACTTCATGGAGACGTAACCACTGAATTTTAGTCACAGAGTACAAACACTTGATGACAGGGAGTGAAATACTGTAAATGGAAGGGACCTTTACATATTTCTTGCATACTATGCTTCCCAAAGAAATACAGACATAAACAGTGTCTGTTCTCACGGTCCTCTTCCTCCTAACAAATCCGTATTCTCTCAGCTTCTTTGATGGTTAAGAAGAAGAAGAAGAAGAAGAAGAAGAAAAGATACATATCAGGAAAAAAATCCGGGCAAAAATCAAAGCAACAAAACAAAAGTTGCCACATGTTTTTTGTCTTTTGTTTTGTTGCTTTGATTTTTGCCTGGTCTTGCACAGACTAACATAGCTACCTCTTCCAAAAACTTCCAAGTATCAGAAAAAAGTGATGAAGAAAATCTTAAGTAGTTCAAAGGACCTGCTTGGTCCAGACCTTCAGCTAAGAACCCTCCCCTCCAAACAATCCACCAATTTAGTAAGCAAGAATTTCCAGAGGATAGTGCAAAACCACAATTTAATATGTGTTAAATAGCCTTTCCCACTGTCCATGTTTTTTTCCCAAGACAGTCAATTCCAGCTTTAGCAATTAAATACCAGGAAAAAAATGTTAGCATCCTTTGGGGAAGGGAATGTTGTTCGCATCTGATGTGGAGGTGGGGAATATGAGCACAACCCTTCCAGTGCAAGGTCCCGCATTCTGACAAACTGGCTTTCATGCGATGGCCCTGCCCCCTTCCCCCACCCCAAAATGTGCACTTGAAGTAATACAGATTGCTCCCCTCTTGTTCCCCTAAGGCTGGGCATACAGAAGCCCATACAAAATGCAAGTCACTCCTGTCTTCCAGCTTAGCCTAGCCACACACACCTGCGTGTGTGCGTTCTGTCCTGTCCTGTCAAATCAGAACTGACTGACAGCCACCTTAACAGGGCCTTCAAGGTAAGTGAGAGAGAGTTAAGGAGAGGTTTTAACCAGTTCCACTCTCTCAGTGGAGAAGCAGCTGGAGAGGCATGTGTTTGCCTTCATGGAGTTGCTTTATATGGCCTTAGGCTCCCTGTTATGCACCATCTCTCTTGCTCTCCTACCACCTGTGTTCCAGAGAGGATTATTGCATGCACCTAATAATTCAAGAAGAACCCTGCACAACTCCATGCACCCAAAGGCAGGATACGGGCAAGTTCTGCCCAGCCTGGACAGGATCCATTTTTCTACTCAGTCATCCAGTCACGAGATAAATCTCTCTCCCTGTGCACCCCCAACCGTTCAAGGAGGGGGATCTGCCCTGAAAGACTTTTTAAAGACTAAAGTGCCGGCAAAAACCTTTAAAATTTAAAGCTCCAGTGAGAAAGAAGAAGGGCTAGCTTGAACCCACGGCCAATGATTGTCTTCACACAGGCAGCTCTGTCATTTGGGTCACTGTCCCCGTGGTGCGGCGTCACCATGGGTGGTTTCTTAAAGAGTTTAGGACAGGCATGTCTAAACTTCAGCCCTCCTGATGTTTTGGACCGCAACTCCCAGAATTCTAAGTTTAGATTGCCGATGGCAAAGGACTGTGGGAGTTGCAGCCCAAAACATCTGGAGGGCCAAATTTTGGACATGCCTGGTTTAGGAAAAAGAAAAGGAGGATGAAACAGACGCGAGGGGGAGGGAGATGCATTTAAGCAGGCACAAGGCATCAGGCAGGGAAGACGGCAACCATCTTCCTACTGGCTAGTGGTTAAATTATTGCAAATAATCATAATAATAATCTCAGGAGATGTTGGTCCAATCTGGGAGAAGGGGAAACACCCTGCACCCATGCTGGCATGCAGCCAAATCTCAGGAAGACTTGGAACCATGAAAGGAAGGAGGCTTCTGGAGCAAACTCTTATCCGAGCGGTTTGTATGCACACCGTCCCTACAAAACCCACACGTCTCGAGCATCCTCTTCCTGTGGGTTTCCCCCCCCCGCTCGGCTCTGTGAGCTGGCCCCGATAGCAGCCAAGCAGCCAGCCCACCGGCTGCCTCCAACAGAGGTCCGCCACCAGGTCGGGCACCTTCAGGAGGCCCTCGGCACTGAGAGGAGGACGCTAGTAGGTGCTCTCATGACCCGTCAGGATGTAGAGGTTGCTCTGGGCTGTGGGGTGGCCCGTCGGCCTGCTCTCGAGAATGATGTCTCTGGGTCGGGAGGAGAAAGAGTCAGTAGAAATAGTTAGCAATGTACAGAGGCACCTCTGCTTACAAGTTTAATCCATTCCGAATGCATGCTCATAAGTTGAACAACTCTTAAGTAGAGCAGTCGTATCTAAAAAAATCAAAATAAAATAAAGTTGAAAAAATAAAATCGTAAGTAGAGCAGACCACATCTAAAAAATTGTAAGGCAGAAGTTAAAAATCCAAGGGTTTCTCGCTCTTAAGTCGAATTGCTCCTAAGCAGAGTTGCTCCTAAGTAGATATACTATTGTACACAGAATGCAGTATTTTAAAAAAGTGTGCCCTTGAACCAAGAGCCCACAGCAGGTCAAAGCAGCATGCCAGCAAAAGACAAAACCCATGTTGCACTGAAACAGAAGTCAATGTACAGAAGATACTGTACAGTGAGGTTGATTAAACGCTCAGTATGTTCTGGCCACAGGTTTCAAAGAAAACGGTCCATAGAAAGGTCTGTTAAAAGAATCTCTGATATATATCAACTGTTTTAGTGTTTCCTAAGAAATTTCTGAGGATGTTCTTCTTCAACTGCTAATAGGGCTTTTTCAGCAACTGCCCCCAGACTATGGAATACCCTCCCAAATGAGACTCGCCTGGCACTGACGTTGCTAACATTTCGGCGCCAGGTAAAAACCTTCCTATTCCAAAAGTTTTTTAACTAATGATTGTGGGCCCTGATGGCAATTTTAGTGGTGTGTTTTTAATGTATTGTATTTATTGTATCTACATGTTTTATTGTTCTAATTTTATTGCATTTTGATGTTTTAACTGTTCATTCTGATTGTGAGCCGCCCAGAGACCTTTGGGTAGTGGGCGGCATACAAGCTAAATAAACAAATAAATAATAAATAAAAGCTTCCCCGGAGCTAAAAAGGGGCTCTAGGGAGCCTTGGAACCTGAAATGATACAGACAGGGAGTTGTCACTTCAGTTAAATGAAGCCCTGGAGGATGTCACTTCCTCTCCTTTGAAAAAAATCTATAAGAAATCCAACCTGGACTTTCCCCCTTGTCGTGATGAGGTACTTTTCCAGTTGCTTCCCCAGCCTCACCTGTGAGCTCCTAAGACCCGGAACACTCTGGACTCATCAGTGACCTCCTGTGTCACCTAAGAAAGAAGAGTTAGCAAAGAAGTCCTTGTAACTGGAGCTTATCTGGCACCCCATCAGAATGCAGTGACCGCCCTAAACCCAATCCCTTCCAGATACTCCAGATGGCAACGTCCATCAAGCACAAGATGGCAGTTTGGATGTGCAAGTTGTAGTTTGGCGTATCGGGAGAGGATGAGGTGCAATGAAGACTGAACACCTGATTCTTTCTGGCTAAATGTGTGGCTTGACATCTTTTCTCACCGAAGCTCCATTTGTTCATTTCGGTTCCATTCATCTATCAGTTCAGGCCTTCCCAGAATTCTCCATAGGGGTTTATTGAAAATATTTATATATCACCCTGCTGCAAAGGGCCTTTGTCTGGTTTTACAATTCTAAAACAAGGAGGGTCAACAAAAATCCCAGATCGCAAATATGTGTGATAAAAACCAGTGAAAGAAGAAGCGTTGAATACGACAATGCTGTATTGAAACAGCTAAAACAGTGGTTCTCAACCTTTGGGTCCCCAGATGTTCCTGGATTGCAACTCCCAGAAATCCTGGCCAGCTCAGCTAGTAGTGAAGGATTCTGGGAACTGCAGTCCAAGAAGATCTGGGCACCCACAGGTTGAGAACCACTGAGCTAATATATATGTCTGTGAAGATTCTCAGTCATCCAGGTGAGTTTATCTGCAAGTTTTGTCATGGCCACTG
Organism: Phrynocephalus versicolor; assembly: GCA_023846285.1. Taxonomy (NCBI): domain Eukaryota; kingdom Metazoa; phylum Chordata; class Lepidosauria; order Squamata; family Agamidae; genus Phrynocephalus; species Phrynocephalus versicolor. The sequence continues at coordinate 738,871 of JAHTLZ010000345.1, forward strand.
GACTCGTTTTCTTGAGCGATTGAAACGTTTCACTGCTCATCTAAACAGCTTCGTCAGTCTGATGAAGCTGTTTGGATGAGCAGTGAAACATTTCAATCTCAAGAAAAGTCCAGTTGCTACGACTCAACACTCCTGAGAAGAGACTTTTTGTGGTAGTCATTTTTTTTTTTTTTTTGCTGTAGGCAGTGGCTACCTGAGAAGACATCCAGACACAATGTTGGTTATTGGGCAGGGATACTATA
>JAHTLZ010000345.1:750843-773122 GCA_023846285.1 Phrynocephalus versicolor
GTGTGTGTGTGTGTGTGTGTGTGTGTGTGTAGAGGGGTGGATTCAATGATTAGCATCTGCACTTTAAAACATACCCATAAATCATGGCTGTCATGCCCTACCTTGCTTCAGTGCTGAGACATCTCCTGGGCCACCCCACCGTACCCCCACCCCCTTTCGTTTCCCCTACTTAGAGACTCACCTTCTCCAGGGTGTCCTCGTGGAGTTCGTGGAGATTGAGGGTGTAGATCCCCTCTTCTGCTCCGGCCACCAGGTAAAGATCTGGGAGTGGAAAGCGGGGAAAGACAAGATCACAGAGTCACACACTTGCATGGGGGGGGCACCCTGGCCACCAGTAGCTAGTAACAGAGAGGGTGTTTCCTACCCCTTGTTTCTGGGTGAATCCACGTAGTGGCCGAATTGATCTTCAGAGGGCACCCGTTGAAGACTTTGGAGAAACAAGCTCCCATCTAGGAAGGGCAGAACAACAGGGGGAACCATGGCATCCTTGACGTAACGTGTCGAGCAGGGTCTTGTTGGTACACTTGAACTGGGAGTGGGGGGGGGGCCCCTTGGGGGGGGCCCCCCCCCCACACTTGAACTGGGAGGGGGGCCCCTCCTGAAACCTCCGAGGTGGAAGGTGGAACTGGGGGTGGGCAAGGCTTTCAGCCAGAGCTCTCGGGGTAAGGCCACTTTTGAATAACACTTTTTTTTTGCTATTTTTAAAATCATACAGTACGACCCCTGCATCCGTGGTGGATTGGTTCCTCCCCCCCCCCACCCCCAGGGATAATGTAATCCACGGATAAGAGCAAACGCTCTTATCCGAGGGTACCATGAGTAAAGGCACAGAGAGAGTCTGCCAGCACCCTAGGGAAGCCCGCCATGGCTCTGTGCTACCTCTACTGACCTTGCCAGCAGGCAAGCTCTCCAAGCCCCCCTGGCCTGCTGCCTCCTCCATTGCCACCATCGAGCTTTTGTTCGCCGCCGCTGCCCACATTGTGGCCGAACTTCCAGGCAGGCAAGTGAACTTCCAGGCAGGCGGGTGAGCGGAGGGCAAGAGACAGAGCGGGAGGGCGGGCGGGTGGGCGGGCAAGTATTCAAACTTCCAGGTGGGCAGGCGGGCGAACGAACCAGTGGGCAAGTGGGCAGGCAGGCGCTTAGCAAGCAAGGGAGCAGCTGGGTGAGCGGGCAGGTCGGGAAAGCGAGCGAGCGGGTTGGCGGGAACTCCCGATCTGCACGACCTCTTCACTGCTACCGCCACTGATCTTACAAGTGGCCGGGCAGGTAGGATTTCTGGAACTGCGCAGTCTACTCCTATGCCCCCTATTCTGCGAGCCCTTGCACTGCTGATCACCATCCGCGGATAACTGAATCTGCGGATATATGGGCCCTACTGTATTGTTTGCTCTTGATTATGTGTCATGCATCGTTATCAGTGCATTGTAGAGTATTTGTATATTTTACTGTTGCAAGCTGCCCAGAGTGGTCTTTTAGGCCAGATATGCAGGAAACAAATACAGTGGTACCTTGTATAAAGGAATCAATTCGTTCCAAATGAAATTATGTTAAGCAAATATTCTTTTATACAAATTTCCCATAGGATTGCATTGTAAACAGAGTAATCCCTAATCACGACCATTTTTATGTTGTATGGATTTGCCCCATAGATGAAACAAACAAACAAACAACCTTCACAAGGATAATATGGAGCCTGGTCATGTTTAGAGACATTTCCCCCATTTTTTGGGGGGGGGGGGTGTGTTCTTCTACTGTGATCTATGCCCGCCCGCCCTGGCCATCACACCTGTGAGTGGCTCAGCCCACTCCTTCCTCTTGGCTCCAAGCTGCCGAAACAAAGTGAGTGGAACTTACATGGACTTTGGGAGTCGGGGGCAACCCATGACACAGCAGCCTCTGAGGGAGCAAAAGGAAAGAGGAGACCCGTTACCAGGGAAATGTTCAAAGCAATCTCTTTTTCTTAAAAAAGAAAAAAGAAACAGGAAGAAAGCTGGGAGAGCCATCATTTCTGTATCTTTGCTGCGTTGATCCTCCACAAGGTTCTCAAGGCAGCTTCATCCTCACAACCGTTCTCTGAGGTAGCCCGGGCCGAACGAGACCGAGGCCTCTTCAAGACTGTTGTTTTGCCTTCTTCCTTAATGCCTCGTGGCGGTGGTTAGTGTGATATGTCTGTGAAGATTCTCAGTCATCCAGGTGAGTTTATCTGGAAGATGAGTCATGGCAACTTGAGTTCTTTTTCTTGAGAGTGACTCAAACGTTTCGCTGCTCATCCAAGCAGCTTCGTCAGTGAGTGTGATCTGCATTCAGACCTCGGCAAACAGGAAACTCAACCCTTTCATCAGAGTTCGGCAGAAGGAACCCAAAGAAGAGGCAAGCATCTGCCGGATTCTCTGTGGAGGGAACTTTTCAGCCTGGATCACTCCTATTGATTTAGCCCATGGCAACATGAACAGAGTGTCGAGGGGTTCGGCCCCTTGGCACTGGGATGGTTTTGCCATTGTCCAGTTGCTGTTACCTTCCAGGCCAGGCTGTCTGGGCCCACCCAGCTATTAGGCAAGCAAGGCAAATCATAGGAAAACGAAGAGAGGCTGAAGGGTATTGAAGTGGGGCGAGAAGGATGTCGTACGGATGCCAGGAAAAACATGAAACTGGCACTCAGTTGGGAAGAACCCCACAGCCATTGTTTATGTTTCATGACAGAGAATTAAACATGAATCATCCAATGCCCAGGCTGACCTCTAACCACTACATCACACTGCCTCCCTCTGCCCCTCAAAAGGAGTCATGGCCTTAGTATCTTCCCTTTAGCTGGTGAACAGGAAAATGGGACAAGAGTGACCTTCTGTATTTCCATCTCTTGGAGGAGAATGCAGGTGTCTTCACTCCCATATACACAGGGGTGTGTGTGTGTGTGTGTGTGTGTGTGTTGTATCATTATAGTCGTGACCAACTCTTCATGACTCCATGTCCATGGAGTTTTCTGGGCAGGAATACTGGAGCGGTTTGCCAGTTCCTACTCTCGTCCTTTTCTGGTTATTTTTAGGCTACAGATTAGGAGGTTGTCCCCATAAGACTTTGATCAGAGTTCTCTAGGGAGAGAAAGGAACTGTTCCAGATCTTAAAGGCTTTGAGTAGCCAGTAGCCTTGACCCCTTGATTTTGTTCTTCCTCTGGGGAGAAGGACAGAGGCATCATTGTAGGCTTTCACATTCATATATCCAAGTGATTTAAGATCACACAATGAAAAAAGCATGCTTACCAAGCAAGTTAAGAGTAAGAGTGGTTTCACACGACCCCTAAAATCCGAGGCATAGGGCTCCCAGATGCGGAGCTTAAAATTGTTTTCCCACCAGCTGCGCAGTTTAAAAACAATTAAGTACGCCCACGCCCACCTAAGCACGCCCCAGCGCATTTTAAAAGTACCTGGTCTCCAGAGGTAAAAAAAAAAATCTGATGCGGATTGTAAAGCAGTGAGTGCTGGGCTGTCCTCGCCTTCTGTTTGGTTTTTTTTGCCCCCCACCCCTTTAAGAGACTGGAATGTTTCCGGGGCAGCTCCCGACAGCAGAGCGGAGGTGAGCCTGCATTCTTTTCTCCCTTTTTTTTCTCCCTCCCCTCACACAGACAGGAGCAAGGGAGTGCGGAGGGGTGGGAACGCAGGAAGAGGAGCAAACCCCCAAGATCTCTGGTCCGAATTTAAGTTGCCAGAGGATCTTAGGGGTCGTGTAAAAGCGCCCTAAGAAGATTTCCATTTTTAGCCTTGAGTTATGAGGGTTTCTGTTTTATATATTTTACTTGTTTTATATATTTTACTATTCCCTGGTGGTCTCCCATCCAAGTACTAACCAGGTCTGCTTAGCTTCTGAAATCAGGTGAGATCGGATGTGCTTAGGGCATCTAGGCACCATATACACAGATACGTCTACACAAATACAGAGCTGTGTAGTCAATGAGATCCGAGGCTTGTCCCTTAACCTACAGGTTCTCTCCCTCCCAACCATCCTCCCAAAGAGACACATGATTTATTTGATGGGCCAGAATCTGTTCGGCATTCCCACAGGGCCTATGGAGCAAACGATGGCTAATCACAGCTAATGGCTTAGGTGCTAGAAGACATCTTCAAGCCTTTTCACACGACCCCTAAGATCCGCTGGTCACTTAAATTCGGACCAGAGATCTTAGGGGCTTGTCGCTCTTCCTGTGTCCCCACCCCTCCGCACTTCCTTGCTCCTGTCTGCGTGAGGGGAGGGAGAAAAAAAAGGAAGAAAAGAACGTGGCTCACCTCCGTTTTGCCTCTCGCTCTTGCCGTGGCAACATTCCAGTCTCTTAAGTAGCTCTTAAAGGGGCGGGAGCCAAAAAAACAACAAACAGAAGCTAGGAGAGCCCCGCACTCACTATCGTTACACCGCATCAAGGAATTTTCACCTCCAGAGAGCAGGTACTTGAAAGGTGCGCTGGGACGCGCTAAAGTGGGCGTGGTTGCACTTTAATTTCCTGTAAACTCCGGAGCTGGTGGGGAAACATTTTTAAGCTCCGGAGCTAGGAGCCATTTGCCCTGGAGTTTAGGGGTCGTGTATAAACGCCTTTCGTTGTGCAATTGGAACTTGACTAGGCATGTAACCAACCGGTACTCCACCACAGGACCTCATAAAATGGCCAGTTAAATAAACCTTATATAGCCACACCACAGCATTCTGGCCAGTAACTGATTATTACATTTCTACCTTTTGCCCTGTCCATCAAGAAGTAAGCTTACAACATCACGAAACTGAATAAAAACACCCACATGGAATAAACACAGTCTAATCTGATCCAGCCTACTCACCGCCATTTGATGGTCACAATTGTTTCTACATTGCTTGGAAATATGTGTGTGTGTGGGGGGAGTTCCCCAATCCACTTACGGTGGCCTCCTCTTTCTTCTTCATGGTGGCCCATTCAGTAGAGAGGAGGGAGTCTGCGGGTTTGAGAAAGCGGGTCCCTGAGGTATCTGAGGTATGTCCCACGTCGGTGCTGCCTGTGAACAGGAGATAACATTGCACACCCACCCCACGAAACAGCAGCCGTGAGAAACTGGGAGCATTCTGTTCAGTTTTTGCCTGCTGGTTTTGCTTGTCTTTTAAAACTGACTTGCCAACATATTGAATAAACCACAAAATATACATGTAGCGTTCTTTTGCCTTCTTTTCCCCCCAATGCCCCTGGAATATAGGGTGGAGGAGCAAAACTGTGACATAGTGGAACTGGAAAAGGTGCAGAAGAGAGTGACTAAAATGATTACTGGGCTGGGGGACCTTCCTTATGAGGAAAGGCCAAAACATTTGGGGCTCCTTAGTCTGGAAAAAAGGCGCCTGAGGGGGGATATGATTGAGATGTACAAAATAATGCAGGGCATGAGTAAAGTGGATAGAGGGACACCCTCCTCCATCTCATAAAATAACAGAACTAGGGGACATCCACTCACATTGAGGTCTGGGAGAGTGAGAACAGACAAAAGAAAATATTTTTTCACCCAACGTGTTGTTATTCTGTGGAACTCCCTGCCACAGGATGTGATGATGGCATCTGGCCTGGATGCCTTCAAAAGGGGATTGGACAGATTCCTGGAGGAAAAGTCCATCACAGGTTACAAACCGTGATAGAGATGTGTCATCTCCAGGCTTAAAACCAGGGTACTTCAAGGGTCAGATGCAGGGGAGTGGTATCAGGAGACAGAGATCTAGTCTTGTGCACTCCCAGATGCATCTGGTGGGGCCACTGTGAGATCCAGGAAGCTGAACTAGATGGGCCTTTGGCCTGATCCAGCAGGGCTCTTCTTATGATCTTATGTTCCTATGTTCTCCACATGTTAAGGGAAATTAGGATAATCTGGAAAGCCCTTTTGGTGACAAACCATCTCAACCTGGTGCTAATACTGATATTGATACTACAGACAATCTTCATCTCTGAAATGAGTCAAGCAAGCAAGCCAAGGAAAGGAAAGTGTCCTACTTATCTACTGCCCCCTTGTGCTTAAAGCACTATCCAGGTAGTTTACAAGTTAATTATGAAGGCTACACATTGCCCAACCCCCGACCCCCACCCCCAAAGAGCTGGGAACTCAATTCATGGACCTTGGGAGGATGGAAGGCTGTGTGAACCCAGTTCGTGAGCAGAGCCTTCACTGCAGTACTGCAGTTGAACCACAGCACCACCACAAAGCTCCTAAGGACATTTTAAACGGGTTCCCCTTTGAAAAAACTAAAACGCAAACATTTTATTCTATGGTGGATGAAAACTCCTGGCCCAGTTGATGCCAACTCCATGTGGCCCTATGGGCAGCCTTCTCCCCAGGCCTCGCTTTCCTCCCCCCCCCCCACTCCCTGTTACCTGGCAGAGTCTGGCTTCTAGCATGTTCCGCCTCTGAGAATTCAAGGGCCTCCTCCTGCTCCCAGGGAGCCTTATAGGCCAGTTCCAGGTTGAGAAATTCCCAGAAGGGCCCTTCCTTGAGGGAGCTCATGGCATCCTCACTGGGACTGCTCAGCTGCGGCTCCCCATCCGCCTGCAGGAAGGAAACTGAGGCGAGGTTAGAGCGCGTTGACAGTGCGCGGCGATAACAATTCGACTCTGGGCGCTTTTACACGACCCCTAAAATCTGAGGCAAAGGGCTCCCAGATCCAGAGCTTAAAAATGTTTTCTCACCTGCTCCGGACTTAAAAAAAAATTTAAGTACGACCACACCTACCGAAGCGCGTCCCAGTGCACTTTTCAAGTACCTGGCCTGCAGGAGGTAAAAAATCTTCCGATGCGGATTGTAAAGCTGTGAATGCCAGGCTCCCTCACCTTCTGTTTGCTTTTTAAGAGACAGGAATCCCTACGGGGCTGCTTGGGGATGCTTCCAGGTGAGCCTGCATTTTTTTCTCCCTTCTTTTCTCGCTCCCCTCATGCAGACAGGAACAATGGAGTGCAGAGGGGTGGGAACACAGAAAGAGAGACAAACCCCCACGATCTCTCGTCTGAATTTAAGTTGCCACAGGATTTTAGAGGTCGTGTAAAAGCGCCCTCTGTGGTGCCAGTCCCATGAGATCTTGGGACCTGCTTGCGTGCTAAATCAAAAGGGGGTTTCACTGGCCGAGTTCAAAAGTAAAGAGAATTCCGTTTCTCCGAGACAAAAATACAGTGGACCCTTGTTTAACATACGGTTTGTATAACATAAAATATGTACAACATAAAAAATTCCGGAGATAGGGGAGATTTGCTAAACAGAATCACCTATGGGTTGAATCCGTACAACATAAAATGGTCACAATTAGGGACTACTCTGTTTTCAATACATTCCTATGGGAAATTTGTATAAAGGAAAATTTGCTTAGCAGAATTTCATTTGGAATGAATTAATTCCTTTATACAAGGTAGCACTGTATTCAAAAATATCTTCACCTTCTGATTTACTCTTGGGTTCTTTTCAAAACAAGAGGCTACATTAACGTTTCAAAGGGTTGTATTTTATTTTCTATTCTAAGGTACAAAAATAAGAATCCAAAAAGGTATCAAAAAGGATCAAGACATTAACAGATCTCAATCATAGTTTTTATTTCCATAAAAAGTAATAAAACTAAGTCATCCTGACTAAACTGATTACATTCAAGATTTCTCCTAAGCTAACTTTTCCCACTCTACCTAACTGAGGTGAGCTCCATTGCTCAAAGCGATCCTAAGCATAATCATGGCTTCTCTCTCTCCTCTCTTCTTGCCCGAAGTTTCCAGATATCACATAACATAACTGACCAATGGGAGCTAACCATATTCCGTGCTGCTAGCTTGTTATGGCTATTCCTCTACATACCTCAGATAAGGTCTAATACAAGGCTGAAATGTCTGGAAGTTGAGTCATGGAAACTGGACTTCTTTTTCTTGAGAGATAGAAATGTTTCGCTGCTCATCCAAACAGCTTCATCAGTCTGACTAAAGCTAGTGCGAGCTGCATTCAGACTGATGAAGCTGTCTGTGAAGATTCTCAGTCATCCAGGTAAGTTTATCTGGAAGTTGAGTCATGGCAACTGGACTTGTTTTCTTGAGAGACTGAAATGTTTTGCTGCTCATCCAAACAGCTTTGTCAGTCTGACTAAGACTGTTTGGTTGAGCAGCGAAACGTTTCAATCTCTCAAGAAAAAAAAGTCCAGTTGCCATGACTCAACTTCCCGATAAACTCACCTGGATGACTAAGAATCTTCACAGACATAAGGCTGAAAAGTGCACTTAATATTCAGCTTAACAAACTCACACTATGTCCCATCGTGCTCGTTTCCATACACTGTTGTTTTGGGATACCTCCGCCTCCTCTCCTGGAGAACTCTCGGGCCCTCGCCTGAACCCCAGGAGAGGAATCTCAAACCCACCATCAGGTCTCGGACTTCTATGGGGCTGGAGCCATGACCCTTGAAGTGGGTGCATGCCGCTGTAACTGTGTAGCTTTAGTGACCTTCTTGAGGAGGGAGGGGGGCAGGAAAGGGTGGCCGGAGGGGGGGGGAAAGAGTTAGGAAAAACGAAAGCATACCTGCTTGATTGGGCGTGCGGGGCGGATCGTTAGGCTCCTGCGGAAGAACAGAAGTTTTTAGAACAGAAAAAAATATGCAAACAGGGATGCTGTTTGTACCCATTTATTGTCTGTCCCAGCCTTTTTCTATGTTTGTCTGTATGGATGCCATTGTTGAATCTTTTTCTTTTACTGGGTTTATTTTGTTTGCGAGTTGTTGTTTTTTTGGGGGTGGAGTTGTTTTGTTTTCACTATTTGTTGTACACTGCCCAGAGTTTGTTAAGTTTTTATACTTGCACACAGTTGTAAAAACATAAATAAAATATTGAAACATACCTTACAGCAGGTATGTTCAAATTTTGGCCCTCCTGATGTTTTGGACCACAACTCCCAGAATTCTAAGCTTAGATTGCCAATGGCAAAGGACTGTGGGAGTTGCAGTCCAAAACATCTGGAGGGCCAAAGTTTGGACATGCCTGCCTTACAGCAACTCAAGAGTTTGAGTGTGGGTAAAATACATACAGCTGTTAAGGTTAAAGGGAAAAACTCTGAAGCTGCAGCAGCATCAGGCAGGTGCTGGTGATTGGGGCTGCAGTTTGTATAAATGTAGCACAGAGAGATCACAAGTCTTCGTTTAAAATCATTCACACTGTTCCTGTGTCAGGTTAGTTGAGTTTTTGCAGGTCAAGGTCAAGTTATCAGGCATGTTTTTAATGCATAATGTTTTTTGCTGAAGCCAAGTCTCTAAGTGGAATGTTTAAATATAAAATTATTTTTGTAATACAAGCTGTCTCCAAAGTTTTGTGGTGTCCTGAAAAGCACTGGGCTTCTGCTGGGTCTCAGGTCTGTTTGTCCAGTATGCAATGTTTTATTAAGACTATGTTATAGTCTATCAAGGTTTTTGAAGGGGAACGTGGGCATATACACTCCTAACTTTTCTGATAGACTTCCTGAGGGAAGTTGGGGCAGATAATAAGAACAAATATCAATAAATAAATAAATGCAGAGAAAGGGGCCTCTTTTGGGACAGCTTGAACTGACACGCCCCATGCTTCCCCCCCCCAAAAAAAACCCCTATTCTCTGATGTCCACACTCAATATGCAAAGAACAAGGTTGTCCTGGGCAGGTGCAGAGTATCTTTCTCTTATGAACCATCCCCTGGGACCACATCTCCCTTGCCAAGAGGGAATCCAAGCCGGCTTCAGACTGAATGGGAAAATCCACTGGAGTTTGCCCTCCCCGGATTCCTTCTCTGCTTACCTCTCTTCCAAGGCTTCTTCCACTGACTGAAGAAGGCTCCTGGCCAGGAAATAAAAATAGCACAAGTACCAATGCATTATGCATCTCCTCGCCACTCCACTGAATTCAAATGATAAGCCACTTCCGTACAACCAGGAGAGACCTAGCTGCAGACTTTGATGCCCCAAACCACCCTGCCTCTCCTTTTGTCACTTTTCTCAAGAAGGATTCTCCTGCTTTTTTACGAACTGCAAAGCAGGCAGAAATTCAACCAGTGGTGCTTTCCACACAATGGCTGCAGTGGTTCAGTTTTTGCTTGCTGTGCAGGAAAGGGATCAGGACCTGCAGAAATCAGTAGGTGGAAATTACTGTGTTGAGTTCTGCGCACCTCAGTTTTTAAAAGGATGCTGACAACCTCGAGCGGGTCCAGAGGAGTGTGACCCGGATGGTTAAAGGTCTGGATGAAATGTCTTACGAGGAGCAGCTTGGGGAGCTGGGAATGTTTAGCCTTACAAAAAGAAGGTTGAGAGGGGATTTGATAGCTATGTTTAAATATTTGAAAGGATGGACTGAAGAGGTAACAGGTTTGTGTTCCATGGCTTCAGAGATTAGGACTCGGGGCAATGGTTTCAAACTACAGGCAAAGAGATGCCATTTGAACATTAGGAAGAACTTCGTGACAGTTAGAGCTGTTCGGCAGTGGAATATGTTGCCATGGAGGGTGGTTGAGTCTCCTCCTTGGGAGGTTTTTAAGCAGAGGCTGGATGGCCAACTGTCGGGAATCCTGTGATGGGGTGGGGGTGTTCCTGCATGGCAGGGAGTTGGACTGGATGGTCCTTGAGGTCTCTTCCAACCCTAGGATTCTATGAAACCCTATCTTGCAGAGGAGGACAAGAAACTTGGATTCCCTTTATTTCCCCAAACATTCTTTCAATACACCCCCCCCCCATTTCTTACTCTCCATCTCCTAAAAGCATCCAGTTCTCCTCTTCCTCCTCCTTCTGAAAAAGAAACAAAGTATATCGTCAACTTCACAGCCTCAACATCTTTTAAGTAATTGCTGCAGTGGTGTCCAATCTTCTGCCCCCCAGATGTTTTGGACCACAACTCCCACAATCCTTTGTCATTGGCAATACAGGCTTGGAATTCTGGAAGTTGTGGTCCAAAACATCTGGAGGGCTGAAGTTTGGACATGCCTGAATTACTGCCTCTTCTTTCCCTCACTCCTGGTTTTCTATACCAATGAAGAAGCATTTTGAAAGTTCTTCTCTGTGGCATTCTGGTTGTTGGACTCGCCTAACTTTTCACATTTAAGCAGGGCCAAGGAAAGGGAGCCCACCTTGGCACGCACACGGGTGGGAGGACCAGTCGGAACTTAGAGCCGCATGGAGGAAGTCGCGAGTTCAAATCCCAGCACCGCCAGGCAGGGCTGAGAAAGACCCCCAGCTGAAAACCTGGAAGGTTAGACTAAAGAGTGAGGGGCATCTTATTCACAGAAGCAAGCCCAGGAGAGAACTGTGTGGTTGTGAAACAGTAATTTTGGGTTGGAAAAACGGGAGAGGGGCATCTTATATATAGAAAAATACACTACTGTGTGCTCCCAGGTTGGAATCCACATAGCAATCCTGGGAGGAATTTCAACGTAAGCGAGATATTTACACAGGGATTACACAGAGTGAGCAGGGATTTAAAACCCGCAACTCTGAGCTCATACTTCATGCTGGGAATCATATATACACAGAGAGACATATTTGCACACATACATAAACCTGCACCTGCACACACCTGCACAGCTACTTACCGGACTGCACCATGGCTCTGTTTCCTTCCGTAAAGGGGGCCCAAATTTGACCTGATGAACTATGAAAGAACAACAGCAACAAAAAATCAGCCGTCTGCTTAAAGCTATTCACACGTACCTTTCCATGGAACTTTACTCCCTTTTAACTGCTCGCATTCTCTTGTAGCTTTAATGGAATGTTGTCTATTTAATGCCATAAGATGCCCCTCAATTCCCTGTTCTCAATACTTGAACATGCCTTAATTGTACTGGACTGTATATTACCCCTCATTACTGTAAGCCGCCTTGGGTCCTTTGTCCAAGGAGAAAGGCAGGGTAAAGGTACTCTAAAATAAATTAAAAAATAAAAATAAAAATAAATCACCGGTGGCTCTGTGCAATCGGCAAGCCACGGGTGGCCCTATAAATCATGCCACGCAACCCATGTCCTAACTTCAAAAACCCCTTGCTCCTGATTTCAGACCCATGGTCTGAGTGACCTCTGTTTCCAGCGGCCTTGTGGCGCAGCGATTAAACTCCGGTACTGCTGCCCAAACTGTGCTCACAAGATCTGGGGTTCAATCCCAGGTAGCAGGCTCAAGGTTCACTCAGCCTTCCATCCTTCCGAGGTCAGTAAAATGAGTACCCAGCTTGCACCGGTGTGTGTGTGTGTGTGTGTTTAATGTGAGTAGCCTCTATAAATAAATTGTAACCCACCCTGAGATAGCTTTAAACACTATGGGGTATGCTTTGCTGGGCAGAAAACTGGGTGAAAGGGAGAGCGAAGAAGACAGGGAGAAGGGAGAGTGGAAAACTGGCAGAGAAAGGCAGAAAGAAAATAGAATCATAGAATTATAGAAGGGTCCTATAAGGCCATCCAGTCCAACCCCCTGCTCAGTGGAGGAATCCAAATCAAAGCCCATGTGGCAGAGGGTGGTCCAATTCTCCCTTGAATGGCTACCCCCCCTCCTTTCAAATGCCTGAATAGCTTTAACCCAAGGGTCAATTATACCCAATAGTACTGGCCAGTATCAGCAGTTTTGCTGTATTTGCCCCTGCTTTTAAATACAATGAATTCCCTTCCCATATAATGGAGGTTTTTTTTTCTTTTGACAAACTAACCTAATAGGAGGAAAGAGATGAGTGGACCCTATCACTGTCACATTATAAACACATTCAATATGGAATTATGGGATTTTACAATTAAAAGATTGTATCATATGTGTGATCTTGTATCAAGGGTGAGATTCAAACAGTTTAGAAGGGTTTATGGCCAAAGTTTAACTTTCTCTCTCTCTCTGATATGCACATAACCAATTCAATTTTATTCAAAATTTTAGCCGATGCCCATTAGGGCATCAAAATTTATGCACAGAACCAGAAACATGTCAAGTCAACAGAATTGCGGCTATAAAAAAGATAAAAGGTAAAGGTTCCCCCGCAAATGCGTGGTAGTCGTGTCCGACTCTAGGGCTCATCTCCGTATTCAAGCTGAAGAGCCAGTGGCCGGCATGACTACAAGGAAACAGTGTTTTACCTTCCTGCTTTTTACAGCATTACCTATTTATCTACTTGCATTTACATGCTTCTGAACAGCGAGGTTGGCAGGAGCTGGGGTTATCAGCGGGAGCTCGCTCCTCTGCATGGCACCTGGGATTCGAACTGCTGACTTTGCAGCCAACAGTTTTCAGAGCCTTAGTCCGCTGAGTCACCATGCTCCCAATTGTGGCTATACATGGCAACTAATGGCGACGAAGGCCCTTTAGGCCATCACGGGATGACAGCATTGAATGACCTTCTCCATTTTACACCATTCTTTGCCGTGTATATTTTTTATGTTATATATTTTAAATTTTAGCTGTTTCAGAAGCTGCCACATAACCAAGTACACGAGACTCAGCTATAGTAGTACAAAAGACTGCCTTCACATGTATGATTTTGTACTACCAAACGTCCTCCCTGGACCCTACATGGAGCTGCCATGCCTGGAGATTAGGCCAGCCGGCCCACTGCCAGTCAACAGTAGGGATCCTGGTAAGTCCAAGACTGGCCTTTCTCAGGCCATGCCTTGGAGACCAATAGCAGCATAGTGTTTCCCAAATACAGTGGTACCCCGACTTAAGAGCAGCTTGACTTAAGAGTAATTTGACTTAAGAGTGGAAAACTGTTGGCATTTTAACTGTCGCCTTAAATTTTTTAGATATGGTCTGCTCGACTTACAAATATTTTTTTCCATTTTTTGATGTTTTAACTTATTTTTTCAATTTTTTAGATAGGTACCCCAAATTAAGAATAGCTCGACGTAAGAGCATGCATTCGGAATGGATTAAATTCGTAAGTCGAGGTACCATTGTCATGTATTTAGTCATTTAGTGAAACCTTTATTTTATTGCAGGGTGGGGGAACAGCATGACACCCAAATTGTGCTGCTCAAACCCGTGCCATTCAAAGGAGAGGTGCATTGCTCTTACAAGGGAACTGGGGTGTGTGTGTGGGGGGGGTAGGGTGCGGGGGGGGGGAGATCACGCACTCCCCAGGCCTCCTTTTCCAGAACATTCACCCTCTTTCCCAGCAGGCCCGGTGGTCGTATGAAGGCAAAGGGGACTGTGCAACCGACAGGGAGGGAAACTTACGTGCGATCTCTGCAAGGGTCCCTTCTGTTTGCCCAGGTTGCCTCCGTGAATGGATTTTATCAGGAAACACTTCATAGGCCTGGAGAAAAAAACAGCAGAATCTGTTTTGGGAAGGCAGGCAATAACAATTCTGCGCATGGGTGGGGGGGAAATGGAGCCTTCCACATATTGTTAGACTACAACTCCCATCATCCCAAGGGCCATATCAATTCCCCCATCCTAAGGGAAGAACCATCACTCTTTGACCAACCCCCTGCCTTACATGGCCAAGGCCCTCCCTGACTCATTGCCAACCATCTCCAGAGAGTCCTGCAAAGAGTACTGGGGAATCAGAATCAGAATCAGAATCAGAATCAGAATCAGAATACTTTTATTGGCCAAGTGTGGTTGGACACACCCAGAATTTGTTTTGGTAAAATATGCTCTCCATATATAAAAGGAAATATAAGAATCATAGAGTCAACAATAAAAAACACAGTACAACAATACAATATAACCTATTATTTAAAAAGGAAGAAGAGAAGTAAAAATTAATTATTCAACAGTTTGATAGCACTTGGAAAGAAACTATCTTTATATCTAGTTGTCCTAGTATGCAACGCCCTAAAACATCGCCCTGAGGGTAACAATTGAAACAGGGTATGTCCAGGATGTGTGGAATCTGTATATATTTTCATCACCCTCTTTTTAGCTCATGTGGTATAGAATTCCACAATAGATGGCAGATTAGTAGCAATAATTTTTTCTGCAGTTCCAATTATCCTTTGAAGTCTATATTTTATTTATTTATTTTTATTTATATAGCTTGTATGCCGCCCACTACCCAGAGGTCTCTGGGCGGCTCACAATCAAAAACAATTAAAACATCAAAATACAATAAAATTAGAACAATAAAACCTGTAAATGCAATATATCTGTCAAACCAGACAGTTGTAGAGGAACAAATGACAGATTCAATAACACCTCTATAGAATTGAATGAACAGTTTTTTTAGCAGTCTGAACTTCCTAAGTTGATGCAGAACAAACATTCTTTGTTGTGCTTTCTTAATAATACTTTCAATATTAGATGATCATTTTAAATCTTGAGATATAATAGTACCTAAAAATTTAAAGGACTCCACTATTGACACTAAGTTATTTGATATCATATGACATGGCTGTATAGAACGAGTCCTCCTGAAACCCACAACCATTTCAACAGTTTTGCATGTGTTTAATTCAAGATTATTTTGAGTACACCATAAAACTACTTGTTCAATCTCTTGCCTATAGGCAGATTCATCATTGTCTCGAATGAGGCCAATCACTGTAGTGTCATCTGCAAACTTCACTATTTTAACAGAGGAATCCTTTGAGGTACAATCATTAGTATATAACGAAAAAAGAAATGGAGAAAGCACACAGCCCTGAGGGGCTCCTATGCTAACCTTGCTAATATCTGATATAATTTTACCTAACTTCACCTGCTGCTTTCTGTCTGTTAGGAAGCTTACAATCCATTTACAAATGTGATCAGGTACAGCCAGCTGTTTTAATTTAGTCATAAGGATATTTATTTATTTGTTTGTTTGTTTGTTAATCTTATACCCCGCCCATCTTCCCAAAAGGGAAGTCTGGGCGGCTTACAATAACAAAACAGGTAATAAAGAAGCACTGAACATGAGAAAAGGGAACAAGATGGCAGGCAAAACCCAAGCACAGTAAGCGCGGGGGAGAAAAAAAAACTAACTAAGAAGGTCACCAAACGCCTCCCTGAAGAGGTGAGTCTTCAGGGCCTTTTTAAAGGCGGGCAGGGACTCTGTCAGGCGCAGCTCACTGGGCAGATGATTCCAGAGCATGGGGCCCACCACAGAGAAGGCACGGTCACGCGTACGTGATTTCCGCGCCTCTCTGGGAGTGAGCGCCCTCAGTGAGCGCGCCTGCGCCAATCTTGTGGGTCTGGTCCCAGTTGATCTTTGAGAGATACACTCCGCCATATATTATTATATCTGGAATAATAGTGTTAAATGCAGAACTAAAATCAACAAAAAGAACCCTTGCATAAGATTTTGGAGATTCAAGATGTTGTAATATATAATGTAAGGACATATTAATAGCATCATCTAGACTCTGTGAATCCATTCTAATTTTAGAATATACTTTCCAAGTGTTACTCCAGGTATCCACATCTGCCTACCGGAGTTTCAGCATCTCAAATCAGTTCTGTAAAATACCTAGAGGGTATTTATAACACCACTGAAGCCGCAGGCAACATTGGGAGCCACTGGCTGCAAAGACCCCCACCCCCACTCCACCTCCCACCTGAAGCCTTGGACAGCAGCTGCCAGAGAGTGTGGCCAACAATGAGTTAACTGGACCACGGGCCCAAACTGATGCATGGCAGTTTTTGAAACTTTTTCCCTAAATGTTGGTAATTATGGGAGCTGCAGAAAAGCCCGAGGTGCAAAGCACTTCAGGGGAAATATTTTGTGACAGATGACTTTCTTGACACAAGAGGACCCATGTATCTTTGGAGTTGGTACCCATGGTTGCACTTATACATAGTATGAAAACATTATAAATGTGAAAAGAAACAAACTAAAAACGTGCATTTTCACAATGTATTTACCAGAACCGGCCACTAGAGAGAGGCAGAGACCATGCTATGTAGTCTTGTTGTTGATTAATACATAGCACCGGTCTATGACGCCCTCTAATGGCTGATTGTAGTAAATACATTGTGAAAATACTTTTTTCTGTATTTTTTTCTTGTACCATGCAAAGTCTAGTATTCACTATTGTCTGTGGTTTCCAGCCTGTGGGGATTGGGCCCTGTAGATAAAAAGCCCCCTGGAACCTCCTGGTAGGAATGGCAAAGACCTCTGTCTGACACTTCAACTATTCTAAACCACACTAAGCTTGGCAGGCGGTGCTGCTGTAGACATACTTGAAACTGGCTGCAGCAGGACCTCTTCAAAGTTCAAAACCAGTTAATGGTGGGAGAAGCTTCCTCACTCCCTGGTTCTCTGCCTTCCAGCCTTCAGGGCTGCACAGAGGGCAGAACTTTTAGCAACCCTTTTCCTTTGGCTGTGGATAAAACTACACACAAATGCTATTTCTTAACCTTTCAAAAGTGAGAAAACATAGCAGTTATTTCTCCCTTGTCTTGAGGCAACAAATGCCATGAATTACTCATATATTTACATATACATCTTAATTATAATTACTTCAAGAGCCAGCCTGATCTTGTGGTTTGAAGGATGGATGAAGTCTCAAGAGTCATAGAATCATAGAGTTGGAAGAGACCGCAAGGGCTATCCAGTCCAAACCCCTATCATGCAGGAACCCCCATCACAATATTTCTGACAGATAGCCATCCAGCCTCTGCTTAAAAAACCTCCAAAGAAAGAGACTCCACCACCCTGCGTGGTGGCCTATTCCACTGCCGAACCCCTCTAACTTGGGTTCAAACCCCTGCTGGAGCAGGAAACTGAATGGATGGCACTGAGTCAGCCATGCTCTCTGAGCCTTACCTTTCTCACAGGTCACCCTGTGAATGTCCATGGCCAACACAACTGACTGCTCCATCACATGTTGTATCCAGGATACATCTGGAGTCCTGTGTCTGTTCTGTGCACCTCCATTTAAAGAGGATGTTGACAACCTTGAGTGGGTCCAGAGGAGGGCGACCAGGATGGTTGAAGGTCTGGAAGAAATGTCTTACAAGGAGCAGCTGAGGGAGCTAGGAATGTTTAGCCTTTCAAAAAGAAGGCTGGGGGGTGGGATATGATAGCTATGTTTAAATATTTGAAAGGATGTCATTTTGAAGAGGGAACATGTTTGTTTTCCATGGCTTCAGAGACTAGGACTTGGGGCAATGGTCTCAAACTACAGGAAAAGAGATTCCATTAGAACATTAGGAAGAACTTCATGGCAGTTAGAGCTATTCGGCAGTGGAATATGCTGAGGGTGCTAGAGTCTCCTTCTTTGGAGGTTTTTAAGCAGAGGCTGGATGGCCATATGTCAGGAGTCCTGTGATGGGGGTTCCTGCATGGCAGGGGGTTAGACTAGATGGCCCTTGAGGTCTCTTCCAACTCGATGATTCTATCAGATGGGGAACCTTGCCTTAGACACACACACCCAACTCCGAGGATCACAGTCCCCAAGATGCTTTCTATCTTGGTCAAAGGAACAAGCCCCTGCATCTGTCTGGAGTCCCGTTACATGAAAACCCATCCCGTGCAGAGGCCATACCTCAAAATCCCCGTCATCCAAGCCAGCCGTTGCCAGGTCAGGATCTGTGGCTTTGTCCAGCAGTTCAATTACTAAAGTGCGGGCCAGTGATTGAGAAACAAATGGGTGCTGACCGGCGGGGAGACAGGAGGAGCAGAAAAGAAGACTGACATCAGAAAATAAGATTCCCGTCTATTCCCTGTTGCAAAAATACACATTTTGCTCAACACATCTTTCAGTAAACTAGACAACAGGGCACTGTAATAAAATTTATGGAATGGAATAGAAGAGGGTGCCAATTATGCCCCTTGGCCATGCCTTTCCTTCTAGGCAATTACCCGTATATACTCGAGTATAAGTCGACCTGAGTATAAGTCAAGGCCCCTAATTTAACCCCCCAAAACCGGGAAAACGTATTGACTCGAGTATAAGTCTAGGGTGGGAAATGCAGCAGGGCCTGGCAGCTCCTCCTTTGTGAGCTGGGGGAGTGGTGTGTGATGTTTAAAATGACTTTTAGCCACTGTGATGCAGGGGGGGGGTCATGAGAAGCGGCACACAATGTTTAAAATGACTTTTAGCCACCGACCCAAGCACTTGCCTCAGTGGCTAAAAGTACTGACCCAAATATAAGTCGAGGGCCCCTTTTTTCAGCCCAAAATTAGGGCTGAAAAACTAGGCTTATATTCGAGTATATACAGTAACTCTTCACCCTCTGGCCTCTGGGCTGCCACTAAGTCTGGAGAACTGCCCAGAACTATGGCAAGGTTGCCCCCCCCCCCGGTCAGGACCCCGTCCCTCCCCTTCCTTGGCAAGGCTAAGCTAAGCCTTTTTGGAACTCAAGGCCATCGTGGTCCCCCCCCCACTCCGCCTGCCCAGGTGGGGCAGGGGAGGGAAGGGTCTTTCAGCTCTGCGCAAACATAGGTCACCTGCAGCAGCTTTTCCGCCACCGGGCGTTTCTTGGGGTTTTTGGTCAAGCAGAGTTTGAGGAAATGGTGAAAATCTGCGGACCTGGAAGAGAAAAGGGGAGGCGCAATTCAACTTCCATCACATGGGAAGGAAATTTTTATTTTATTTTTTTACCACACCATCTGACCAAAGCTCACTCTGGATGGTTTAGAAAAGGACAGAACATAGACAATGCAATAAATAATACAATTAAACAATATACAGTGCATAACCCAATATAAAACCAACCAATTCATCATGATTAAAGCAAATAACAAAGCAAAAACAATAAGTCAAATATGTATTCTCGAAGGCTTGTGAGTTTTTGGGCTGTTTGGCCATGTTCTGGAGAGCAATAAGTCAAATACTGTGATTAATAGTACCTGTGAAAGGGATCTGGAAGTTTGGCTGGACCACAAATTGAACATGAGTCGGCAGTGTGATGCGGCGGCCAAGAAAGCCAATGTGATTCTTCGTTGCATCAAGACAACCATAGTGTCTAGATCAAGGGAAGTGATAGTACCACTCTGTTCTGCTCTGGTCAGTTAAACATTAGGAAGAACTTCATGACAGTTAGAGCTGTCCGGCAATGGAATAATATGCTGCCACAATGGAGGGTGGTGGCGTCTCCTTCTTTGGAGGTTTTTAAGCAGAGGCTGGATGGCCATCTGTCGGGAGTCCTGTGATGGGGGTTCCCGCATGGCAGGGGGTTGGACTGGATGGCCCTTGAGGTCTCTTCCAACTCTATGATTCTATGATTCTAAGTGCCCAGTTGTGCATGCTCTGCTGACAAGTCAACTAGAAAGGATACAGAAAAAGAATCTGGGCAGTTGGGACTTTGTACTCTGAGCCCAAAGTTCTGGGACCGTTTGCCCTCTTCTTCGGAACCTGGAAACGCCCATGAAGAGCTCTTCTAATCTCTGTTGTGGTGAGTATGAAGGGGAGCAGTCCTCTCCTACTCGCAGGGCGGAAGAATGTGATGTGAGCGTTCTTAGGATGGAAATGAGAAGGATGGATACAGGTGAAGGGAAACAGAGAGGCGATCGCGAAGGAACTGATATTGAACGCACTGTAAAAGAGGGACAGTGGAAGGGTTCCTGTTGATGGAAGAGGGTGAAGATAAGAATATAAGAAGAGCCCTGCTGGATCAGGCCAAAGGCTCATCTAGTTCAGCTTCCTGAATCTCACAGTGGCCCCACCAGATGCGTCCGGGAGTGCACAAGACTAGATCTCTGTCTCCTGATACCACTCCCCTGCCTCTGGTTCTTGAAGTACCCTGGTTTTAAGCCTGGAGATGACACATCTCCATCATGGTTTGTAACCTGTGATGGACTTTTCCTCCAGGAACCTGTCCAATCACCTTTTGAAAGGCATCGAGGCCAGATGCCATCACCACATCCTGTGGCAGGGAGTTCCACAGACTAACATGATGGGTGATTGGCAGGAGGGGGGAAGAAGGAGAAGAGAGCGGGAAAGGATGGGTGGAGCTGGAGGAGAAGATGGAGAAAGGTGTGGACCCTCAAGAATGGAAGGTCTTTGTCTTCCCCAACAAGAAAGGTCCTTGGAGGAAGGAGGTGCCGTCGGAGCAGGACCCAGTAGTGGAAGGGGGCTCGCTACGCCTGTTGTGGCACTCTACACTCGCGACATGGATAAATAAAATAAAAAAATTATTTTTGCCTCTTGCCGGGTTCCTTATTTCTCATTTTTATTGCTATTATTGGTTTGAATTTTATTCTTTGCTTTGATTCTAACGTTTGTTTTGTGTTGATTTCTATGGAGTTCCTTTGGGAAAATCGGCGTGGTAGATAGATAGATAGATAGATAAATAAATAAATAAATAAATAAATAAATAAATAAATAAATAAAATGAACAGAAGTGGTGGTTCATGATGTTAAAGACCGTTAACGATAAGTTCCAATTTGCCTCCTCCATTCCTCGAGGGTTCAACGGGAGGAATTGTCTCAGGCGAAAACCGAACCTTATCACAGATGTATTGATGCATTGTGCGAATGAAACCCCAATTATTAGCTCAGTAATGAATGGATAATAAAGGATATTCAATTGCAACTAGTAATGTGTCTTATGGGGTCCTTTTGCTGCTTATCTACATCAGTGGTTCTCAACCTGTGGGGTCCCCAGATGTTCCTGGACTGCAACTCCCAGAAGTCTTCAAGCTGAGCTGTCCAGGATTTCTGGGAGTTGCAGTCCAGGAACATCTGGGGACCCCGCAGGTTGAGAACCACCGATGTACATTATTGTTCTCCTTGGGATACAAAAGAACTAGGAATCACCTGTTTGGTGACATGTACTTACCAGCACACTTTGTCTTTTAGCTTGGGGGGCTGGAAACTGCTTTTGGACATCAGCATCAAGGCCCTACAGGAAGAGAAATGGAGGGGGACTGCATTAATATGCCCATTTTCTCTTTCAGTATGCAACAGCACAGTCGAACTGAAGGCTTTGCTGCAGGTATAAAACGGACATGTACAGTATATATTTTCTTGTTTACATAATGCAAAGGCCATTTTGATTCAGCCCAGCCCTTTTTGCTCCCAGCATGGCATTTATTTTCTGTGTTGCTGAGGGCTTCTATTTCCCCTCTCCCCTTTCATCCTGGAAGGATTTGAACAGACTTTTCTCTGGGGGCTTAGTTGTTTCTCCCAAAGACAGGGTGTGTGACTGTGGGTGGTATTCTGAGGACAGACAGACTAAGGTAAGCTGGGCCTGCTGTTTTGCACAACAGGAATATGTTACCCTCACAATCTGTCTTCCTTGTTTTAATTACTTATTTAATATGCAATTATTATACATTTAAATATCTGTAAACCACCCAGAATAGTGCCTGGCACTAACAGAGTGGTATATAAATTGGAAGGAAGGAAGGAAGGAAGGAAGGAAGGAAGGAAGGAAGAAAGAAAGAAAGAAAGAAAGAAAGAAAGAAAGAAAGAAAGAAAG
>JAHTLZ010000345.1:773132-786493 GCA_023846285.1 Phrynocephalus versicolor
AGAAAGAAAGAAAGAAAGAAAGAAAGAAAGAAAGAAAGAAAGAAAGAGTTGCTTTAAAGTATTTTTTTAGAACTACCAAGCTCAGCATGACATCACCTAATGACCCCTGCATGTACAGGGCGAAAAAAAGAAGATAAAATTTGACACCAAATTAAAACGATACAGATGAATCACAACAGAGCCCAGTGTTTCTGCAGTGTATGTGTATGTGTTTGTACATTATGAAGAACTTTGGGGAAAGGTCCCTTTTGCCTAATGCCACACGACAGTTTAAACAACCCTCCAGCTCCTCAGTGAACCAGAAAAGGAGAGCTGGGAATCAGCAGAGGGGAGGATCCAAGGAAGAGGGGCAGAGGGGGTTGTTGTGGGCACGGATCAAACCCCATCCGATTGAGAGGCCCAGGGGAGACACTGGCACCAAAACAATCCGCCATCTCGGTGTGATTCTGTCCTCTGCCAAGAAGCATAAAACAGGCTGTGAGCCAGGCCTGAAGCCAAGTGGAATCCCTTCAACTCCACTGGTCACCGTAGTCACAGCCTCTCACAGACATACGCCTCCTTGAAGTGAGGCAAAGGCATCACAGCTGCCATGTTGAATCGCTTTCTTCGGGCAGCGACAGGCTGACAGGCTATCAGGTCATGGAATGTTCAGAACGCTCAACTAGAGGAGGAGAGAGTGACTCAATCGGCCGACATTTAATTCCATTTCCTTTTGCACTTGTCAGCGGGGTTTTATTTTTCCTCTTCACATTTTATTTTTATTTTTTTTCAAAGTATTTTTACCCCACTTTTCTCCTTGGAAAAGGACCCAAGGCGGCTTACAGTAAAGAGGGATAGTATACAGTCCAATACAATTAAGACATGTTCAGCTATTGAGAACAAGGAATTGAGAGATATCTTACAGCATTAACAGACAACATTACATTAAAGCAACATGATTATAAGTAGTTATAAACACAAAGTCTATGTAAACCTATGGATTCATATAAAAGACACATAATGGTAGTCCATCATTCAGGGAAAGCTTGCCTGAAGAGAAAGGTCTTTGCCTGTTTCCGGAAGGACAACAGAGATGAGGCAGTCCTGGCCTCTAGTGGGAGGGAGTTCCAGAGTCTGGGCGCAGCAGTCGAGAATGCCCTTTCATGGGTTCCCACAAGACGTATCTGTGAGGGTGGCGGGATGGAGAGAAGGGCCTCTCCTGATGACCTTAACACCCAAGTCAGTTCATACTGTGAGATTCAATCTTTGAGGTAGCTAGGACCCAGGTCGTACAGTGCTTTGTAGGTCAAGGTCAGCACCTTGAATTGTGCCCGATAGCCAATTGGCAGCCAGTGGAGCTGTTTTAGTAGGGGTGTAATGTGATCTCTGTATCCCACCCCAGTCAGCAGTCTGGCTGCTGCATTTTGAACCTCTTGAAGTTTCCTGAGACTTTTCATTGGTCGTCCCACACAGAATGCATTACAGTAGACTAGCTGGGACGTCACTAGGGCATGTGTCACCATGGCCAGAGCTGGTTTCTCAAGAAAGGGGCATAACTTGTGTACTAGCCTTAATCGTACAAATGCGCTCCTGGCCACAGCCGTGACCTGGGCATCCTAGCTCAAGGATGAGTCCAAGAGCACCCCCAAGCTGTGTACCTGATTTTTTCAATTGGAGAGTGACCCCATTCAGTACAGGTTGCATCCCTATCCCTTGTTCTCCCTTTTGACTGACCAGGTCGGAGCACCTCTGCCTTGTATGGGTTTAGTTTCATTTTGTTCATCCTCATCCAGTTCATTACTGCAGCTAAACACTCATGTAAAGTTGAGATAGTAGCTCTCTTAGAGTCCAGAGGTGACAAGAGGTAGAGCTGGTATCATCGGCATACTGGTGGCACCTGACCCCAAAAGACCTGATAATCTCCCCCAGTGGTTTCATATAGATGTTAAGTAACATAGGAGATAGAAAAGAACCCTGGGGAACACCACAGGTCAGTGGCCGTGGTGTTGAACATGAATCACCTAATACCACTTTCTGCGTTCTATCCTGCAGGAAGGACCAGAGCCACTTTAATGTAGTGCCCCCAATTCCCATTTCAGAGAGATGAGTCAGGAAGATGCTGTGGTCTATAGTGTCAAAAGCTGCTGAGAGGTCAAGCAAAACCAAAAGGGACATCAATCCCTTATCCATTTTCCTGCATAAGTCATCTACCAATGCAACCAGTGCCGTCTCAGTCCCATAGCCAGGCCTGAAGCCAGACTGAAATGGATCCAGGTAGTTTATCTCATCCAGAAACCTCTGGAGCTGCAAGGCCACAACCCGCTCTAGGACTTTCCCTAAGAATGGGATATTTGATACCGGTCGATAATTGTTCGGGAGGGCTTTTTTTAACAGTGGTTTTACTATTGCCTCCTTTAAGCATGACGGAATCCTGCTCTGTTGTAAGGAGGCAGTCACTACTCTTCCTAATTAGTCTACCATACCTTCTCTGGAAGCTTTTATGATCCATGAGGGGCAAGGATCCAACACACACGTGGTGGCCCTCACCCCCCCCAAGGATCTTGACCACATCATCCAGCTGTAGGAGATGTAAGTCATCCATTAATACAGGACAAGGAGGGCAGAGTGTTTTATTTACAGGCTCTGGATCAATAGCTGCATCCAAGGTAGCCCGGATCTGTTCAATTTTGCCTGTAAAGTGTTGTGCAAATTCTTTGCAGTGAGATACAGAGTGGTCTGTGTTATCCGGCCATAGGTCAGCGTGCAGCAGACTTTTGACTGTTCTGAAAAGCCTCCCTGGAGAATTTTGTGCCAAATCGCCTAGGGCAGGGGTGCCCAAACTTTTTGTAAGGAGGGCCAGATTTGGTGGCTGAGAATGTGTCAGGGGCCGGTTGCTCCCTGACCCTGCCACCCCACTGCAAGCTCCACCCACTGACCCATAAGCCCCACCCACTGACCCCTTGCAACCAAGAGAGGAAGGAAGGAAGGTGGGGAACAAGGAAGGAAGGAAGGTGGGGACCCACCCAGCCCCACAAGCTTCTGCTCACCGGCCGGCCGGCCGGCCCAGCCCCTCAAGCTTCATGGCGATGTCAGTGTTGGCGGAAGATTCTTAAAAAAAAACATGGGGCGAAGGAGGGGGAGGGAGGGGCGGGCCAGCCAGCCGCGGGCCACTCAGAATGGCCTGACGGGCCGGATTTGCCCCCCTCCCCCCGGGCCGGACTTTGGGCAGGCCTGGCCTAGGGCATAAAATAGTATCCACCTACAGAAAATACTGAGTCTACTGTGCTAACAACCCTGAAAGGATTAGGTTAGGACTGTAATGACTCCACAGCTCCAGGCGCTGATGAACAGCAGTGCCTTGCACCTGCGACTGAAAACACAGTTCTAAATGCCAGCTAACCCAGCCTTTCCGGACAGACACTCATGTGGCATTTCCTGTTGTTTGATCCTGCCAGCTGAAATGCTTCCTCCTAGGCTTCCTCCTTCTCCGCTGAAGGAGCACAATGCCAGCCCTGAGTCTTCCAGGTCCAATGGGGACTTCAGGATATGTTTTAGTTACCACCTATGGGTATTATCTTAAAAGAGAAACCAGGCGAAACACTTTCTGTTCTTTTTTTTTTTTTTCAAATATCTGCATAAGGGACAGTTGTCTAGTCGGGAAAGGGTAATAAATATCCTGGGGGCGGAGGGTGCATGTGACACCCATGGGACTCAAATATTGCCCCCGCCACCCGTGAACCTAAACAGGTTGTTTCATTTAAAAAAAATCAAGCTCCTTTTTGCCTCTAGAGTGTGGGCAAGAGGGAGAAAATTTTGCACTGCTTGAGATCCTTGTGGCTATAACTCTGTGTGTGTGTGTGTGTGTGTGTGTGTGTGTGTGTGTTGGTTGGTTGGTTGGTTGGTTGGTTGGTTGGTTGGTTGGTTGGTTGGTTTCAGGCAGGGCATGTACCCCGGGTGCCATGCTGGGAGGGGGGAGGGGGCAAAATGACAAAATAGGCCTGGGGCTACTGGTAACTGTAGTCCCCCAAAATCGAGGGAGGCAAAGGTCCTCAGCCTTAGAATCACAGAATCATAGAATCGCTGTAGGGTTAGAAGGGCCCTTGGAGGTCTTCTAGTCCACCACCTTTGTCAAGGCAGGAGACCTCTTACCATCCTAGATGCATGGCTGTCCAGTCTCTTCTTGAAAACCCCCAGCAATGGGGCACCCACAACATCAGGAAGCAAGCTGTCCCACCGTTCAATGGCTCTCACCGTCAGGAGATGTCTCATTTCCTTGTTGGCTCTCCCTCTGATGGGTTTCCACCCCTTGGTTCTTGTCCTACCCTCAGGTACCACTGAGAATAAATCCATGCCTTCTTCCCTGTGGTAACCCTTCAGGTATTGGAAGATTGCGATCACGTCTCCCCTCCGTCATCAGGCTAAACATGCCTAGTTCTCCGGTCAAGAACAACAGCCCTGCCCTACCTGGTGTCTTTCAGCTGTGTCGGAATACAAGTCCCATGGCCCACGTCTAGTATGGCTGAGGGCAATGGAGGGGATTGTAGTCTGACACGTCAGGAGAGCGGAGGAGGCAGGATCGGGGGCAACCACTCTGCGAGCTGACAAAGCCTCCAATGGAGAGAGATTTGATAGCTATGTTTAAATATTTGAAAGGATGTCATATTGAAGAGGGAACAGGTTTGTTTTCCATGGCTTCGGAGACTAGGATTCAGGGTAACGGACTCAAACTACAGGAAAAGAGATTCCATTTGAACATTAGGAAGAAATTCCTCATGGTTAGAGCTGTTCAGCAGTGGAATATGCTGCCATGGAGGGTGGTGGAGTCTCCTTCTTCAGAGGTTTTTAAGCAGAAGCTAGATGGCAGGGGGTTGGACTGGATGGCCCTTGAGGTCTCTTCCGACTCTCTGATTCTATGATATGATACGAAGTTAACACAGTCAAGTGTGCATGCGTTTAGCTGGGGAGGGGGGGGAAGAGTTAGGAAAGTTCCTCAGAGGAAGCAAATGGGAGAAATGATTTATCTCTGTGACCTTTCCTACTCCCCCCACCTTTCTAGCTCTTCACCAATCCCATTCAGACAGATGTTATATTCACTGTAGCTTGGAAAAACTGATTTTTTTTCAAAGTGCCTTCCCCTCTCCATCTCCCAAAAGCAGAGCCCCTTCCTCCTCCTCCTCCTCACCTCATAGGATGCAAATCAAAGAGAGGAGGCTGCAACTCCGCCAGTTCGATGGCCGTGATGCCCAGCGCCCAGATGTCGCACAGGTGGTTGTAACCGCCCTTCTTCTCTACAGCAGCCACCTCCGGAGCCATCCTGGCAGAGAGGATAGGACTGTGAGTATCTGGGGAGTGTGTGTGTTTGGAGGGGGGGGAGTCCCAAGGAAGGAAGGCCGGTGCACAGCTAGGCCAAGAACCCCCCCCCAAGCTCCTTTACCACCCGCCATTTCGGCCAAAGGGTCACGGCTCTTGAACTCCCGTTCATTTCAGCATGATGGGCACAACCGTAGTATACTGTACGCATTTCCCAGGGATGTTCAACTTTGAACGGGCCAGGGTCTACTTTTTCCGGTCCAAAGTGCCTGAGGGCCACTACGCTAAAACCTCCATGTAAGAATTTTATCCGTTCTGAGCACATGTTCATAAGTTTAAAAAATTGTAAAGTAGAGCAGCGGTTTCCCATAGGAATGCATTGAAAACCAATTTAATCCGTTCTGGAGGGAACCAATTTCATTGTGCCACGGCCCTTGAACTGCCCCACTCAGCTGAGACAGTGGGCTGGCAGACCCAGAACTTTGCTGGGGCAGTGGTGGTCCTTGGGATGGGGGAGGGAGGGGTGGAGAACTTATCCCCTCATTTTTTTTTAATTGTTGGCCGGCGGGCTACTTTTGAGCCCTTTGCGGGTTACCGGTAGCCCATGGTCTACCTGTTGTGCAGGCCTCGTGGCGCAGTGGTTAAATGCATGTACTGCAGGTAAAACTGTGCTCACGACCTGGGTTCAATCCCCGGTAGCAGGCTCAAGGTTCACTCAGCCTTCCATCCTTCCGAGGTCGGTAAAATGAGTACCCAGCTTGCTGGGGGGGGCAATGTGTAGCCTGCACACTGTAAT
This sequence comes from Phrynocephalus versicolor, assembly GCA_023846285.1. Taxonomy (NCBI): domain Eukaryota; kingdom Metazoa; phylum Chordata; class Lepidosauria; order Squamata; family Agamidae; genus Phrynocephalus; species Phrynocephalus versicolor. The sequence continues at coordinate 779,218 of JAHTLZ010000345.1, forward strand.
TAAAATTGTAAACCGCCCAGAGACCACTTGTAGTGGTATGGGGCGGTATATAAGCAGAACACTTTGCTTTGCTTTGCTTTGACTGTTGTATTTCTTACAGTTCTCACAAGTGCCCCATTGCTGCAGGCTTGCTACGTCTTTCCAAACTTCCTGTTGGCAACGGCCTCTTGCAGCCACCGATAAGAGAGTCTGCGACTTCTTTGGCTTCTTTACGCAACTGACATTTACTGTCATTATGTGATTTCTCAATCCAGGTTCTAATTACATTTGCACAGAGTCCTTCCGCTGGTGTGGCAAAAAAGAGCCTCTCAGCCTCTTTCTTCAGTGTTCCTTTTCTCCAAGGCTGCCACATCTGAGGACGATGCAATTCCCCCCGGACAGTTTTAAGATACTATATATGAAACGCTTAACTATTCTACCATCATTCTCATTGCATAGTATTCAAGTCCTGCTTTCCATTGTTTCTTTGGTGTTCCATAACCCTTCTTTATCAACTTTTCCCAACGCTTCTGATTGTCTTTCTCTGATAGACTCACTTTTCTTGCTCGATTTATCATAGAATTGTAGAATAATACAGTTAGAAGAGGCCTATATGTGCATCGAATTCAACCCGCAGGAATCCCTATCAGGAATCCATATCAAAACAGATCTAGCAGATGACTGTCCGGGGCCTCTATCACACTGCATGTAAAAAGTGCATTTTTATTTTTTAAATTTGCATCTGTAGTACTGGCCCCCAACCGTGATGCGCTTCAAAAAAAGCACAGCCCACCACATTCTCCTGATCCATGCCCCTCCAGTAGTAATTTTTTGATCCACATTTTCGGAGAATTGAAGTGCACATCAAAAGTAAGTGGGGGCGTTGTTAGTGTGCATGCATTTTTGTTATTCTGCTCAATTTATTGATATTTTCTTAAATGTATTAGCTCTTTAAAATAAAAAGTGGATTACTGGTACAGGAAAAAACCAAAACAACATGTTTGTCATGTCCTCCAGTGTGTGTGTGTGTGTGTGTGTGTGTGTGTGTGTGTGTGTAAAAATAGTGATGGAGAAAACAGCTTTTCAAAACAGCAATTTGATGTGCTTTCGGCCCATGTGGATGCGTAAATAGAGCATCCAAAAATGCTACCCTGGGGACGGAAAGTGTGCATCAAATATCACATGACCAGTCTTGGAGAAAGTGTGCATCAAATCAACATGCACATTTAGTGTGCATGTGATAGAGGCCCCAATTTTCTTCCGAATGCCTCCAGTGCTGGATCTCTTAGCACTTCCCAAGATCATTAGTCCAATTGTCATACTGCTCTAACAGTTAAGAGGTTTTCCCCGAGATTCAACCAAAATCTAGCTCGAGCCCACTGTTGCGTATCCGGTGGCACTCTAGGATGACTGAGAACAGATCCTACTCTTCCCCTGTATGATTGCCTTTCAAAGATTTAAAAGCTGCCTAGAGGCCTTGAGCACATCTGATCTCGCCTGATTTTGGAAGCTAATCAGGGTCAGCCCTGGTTAGTACTTGGATGGGAGACCACCAGGGAATACCAGGTGCTGTAGGCGCCTGGAGTAGGAACTGGCAAAACCATTCCAGTACTCCTGCCAAGAAAACTCCATGGACATGGGGTCATGAAGAGTCTCCTTTTCTCAAGACTATTCACACCCAGTTGTCTAGTCCTAGGGCTTGGTTCCCATCCCCTGACCATCCTTCTTGTCTTCCTCTGAATCTATTCCAGTTTGTTGACTTCCTTCCTAAACTGCAATGTCTAGAACAGGACACAGTACTCTAGATGAAGCCTAAACAGGGCTGAATGCGGGGGGGGGGTACTTAATGGGATCTGAAGACTCTACTTTACCTAGAGAAACCCGGAGTGGAGGGTCAGCATGACTGAGCCCATACTCCAGGTGTAGAGACTGAGGCAGGGAGTGACTTGCCCACAGTCACTTAGTATATGTGTGGCAGAGGTGAAGCTTCTTATTTGGATGGCACACATGCAGCCCCCTCCATCAGAGTCTACACATGCTGAAAGAGCAGTCGTATTTCTTGGGAGGAGGAGGAGAGGGAAGGAGGCTGTCCCTTTCGCATTACCAATAAGGGGTTCCGATAAAGGACTTCCGCTTGGCCACCGAAGCTGTCAGTTCTGCCGAGACCCCAAAGTCCGCTGAGGGCAAGAAGGAAGAACATGAGTGGAGAAGAATGAACCACAATCACCTTTGCAGTTGGGAGCGGGCGGGCGATGGGGCCAGGAGATGGCGGCTCACAGGGCTTGGACCCCATGACGGAGAAGTGGTGGAGAGAAAGAGAGTTGTGGGTCAGGCTCTATACCCAACACTCATTCAGCATTGAGTTCCTGAGATCACAGAATCATAGGGCTAGAAGAGACCTCAAGGGCCATCTAGTCCAGCCCCCTGCCCTGCAGGAACCATCTATCACAGGACCCCCGACAGGTGGCCATCCAGCCTCTGCTTAAAAACCTCCAAAGAAGGAGACTCCACCACCCTCTTTTGTGGCAGCCTATTCCACTGCCGAACACCTCTAACTGTCATGAAGTTCTTCCTAATGTTTAAACTGAATCTCTTTTCCTATAGTTTGCAACTACTGCCCCAAGTCCTCGTCTCTCAAGCCATGGAAAATGTTTCTTCCTCAATATAACAGCCTTTCAGATATTTAAACATGGCTATCCTATCCCCTCTCTGCCTTCTTTTTCTAAAGCTAAACATTCCCAGCTCCTTGTAAGACATTTCTTCCAGACCCTCAATCATCCTGGTCGCCCTCCTCTGGACCCACTCAAGGTGGTCAACATCCTTTTTAAATTGAGGTGCGCAGAACTTGACACGGTACTCCAGGTGGGGTCTGACCAGAGCAGAATAGAGTGGTACTATCACCTCCCTTGATCTAGACACTATGGCTCTGTTGATACAACCAAGAACCGCATTGGCTTTCTTGGCCCGTCCTCTCGGCTTGACCAGAACAGGGACTGCAGTATCTTATTAGCCTCCCAGATCCCACTTGGCTGCTTTCCCCCAATTCTTATTCCACCTCCCGATCCCTCATTATTGGGGGCAACAGTCATTTGCCCCAGCTACCAACTCTCCTTCAAGTGGGGGGAGCAGCATCTGGCCTCTGAGCCACATAACACTTCGGTGAACATACAGAGGGCAGGGGGAGATAGCAGAAAAACAAGGGAACCCAAATAATGTATTTTGTTTTGTTATATTTGTACCCCGATGTCTCCTTAAATAACCTCAAGCCAGTGTACACAGCGTCCACTCCACGTCGATTCCAACATCAGCCCCATGAAGCAGCACAGATGGGGAATGCAGGACTGGAGTGAGGTTTATGGCAACAGGGAGATTTGAAGCCAAGCCAGAAGAACATAAGAAGAGCCCTGCTGGAAGAACTAGGGGACCAGGGGACATCCACTCAAACTGAGGGTTGGGAGTGTAACAACAAACAAAAGAAAATATTTTTTTTACCCAGCGTGTTGTTAGTCTGTGGAACTCCCTGCCACAGGAGGCAGTGATGGCATCTGGCCTGGATGCCTTCAAAAGGGGATTGGACAGATTCCTGGAGGAAAAGTCCATCACTGGTTACAAACCACGATGGAGATGTGTGATCTCCAGGCTTAAAACCAGGGTACTTCAAGGGCCAGATGCAGGGGAGTGGTAGCAGGAGACAGATATCTAGTCTCGTGCACTCCCAGATGCATCTGGTGGGGCCAGTGTGAGATACAGGAAGTTGGACTAGATGGGCCTTTGGCCTGATCCAGCAGGGCTCTTCTTATGTTCTTATGTTTTTTATGCCCCCCCCCCCCGCCTCACAGTAAAACTGAGCAGGAAGGATTGGAGGCTGAGGAAAAGGAGGCAACAAGAGAGGCAGAGGACAGGAGGAACTGACCGAGTTTAACGTCTCCGTTGGCTGTAAGTAGGATGTTGGCTCCCTGGAAGGAAAACAAAGTAAGCAAAGGTTGTAAAAAGGGGAAACGGAGACAGCTATTTATGGGACAAAGAAGTCATGAGGGAAAAAAACACACACACACACATCCCAGTCCGTGGAAGCTCACAGAAACGGACCCCAAAAGATCATTTCAAGGTTGGTGGAAGAAGGAAGCTAGATTGCCCCAGAACCCACCAAGGAACCCACCAGGAGGTCTCTCACCTTAATGTCACGGTGCATTTTCCCTCTAGTGTGCAGGTGGTGGAGGCCCTGAGGAAAAGGTGATAAAGGGTTACCACTTGTCCTACAGGCAGAGACAGAGAAAGCCCGCCTCTCCAGATGTTTTTGGACTTGTGGCAGCGCAAAGCCCTGTCCAGTTTTTCCTTGGGAGATCAAAGCCATCAGGGCATTGTAGTGGATCAGACACTTCACGTCCTACTTCGTTCTGCGATTACGTTCATTCCGTGACAGCGTTGTTCACGGTCATGTGTTTTGTCCCTGTTCAATCCCTGTTTTGGTTTACCCACGGGCATGATTACTTGTCTCGTGACAACTGTTACTTCACGTCCTTGTTTCGTGACAACAACTGGATTTCCCTGGCTTCGTTTAACCTTTTTTTAATTGTCAGGCTTCCGTTTTTCGATATTTCGAATCCCCGCTGCTGGTGCGCGGGCTGTCTCGGGAAGCCTGGCAGGAGGAGCCGGGCGAGCCCTCACCACTTGCTGCGGACGAGCGGTGGCGGCGGCGGCGGCGTGGGCGGTGGGTGAGACACCCTCGCCCTGAACTCAGCAGTCTGCGGGCTGGCAGGCGAGCAGGCAAGGAGAGCTCAGCCCCGCCTCCGGGACCCGAGGAGGACGGACCTATGCCTGACAGTGGCTCTCCGCCTGTCCCATCAAGAGCCACCTTCTCCTGCAGGGACAGGTGGGCAGCCGAGCCTGGCCTGGCACAGGAGTTCCAGTCGGCTTTCTCGGTTGTCGGAGTATTCCTAGAACGAAAGGGGGAAACGGCCATTGCCGTTACTTCACGTCCCTTGTCTCGGAACAGGAACAGGGAACAAAGCATGACAAGAGAATTCCCCAGCCCAGTGCCAGGTACTGCTCGTCACGCTCTGTTCCCGGTTCAGGGGGCATGGTCGGGACGAGATTCTGCTGTCACGCTATCGACGTGAAGTAACCTTTTTTTGTACCGGTCCCAAGCGGGACAGCAAAAAAGGACGAGAGGGACGTGAAGTAACCGCCACAGTTAAACACATCTGGATTAGAAAGCACCCACGCCTGATGCCACAATGGCTCGGTGCCAGAGTCTTCTTTGGTTGCTGGCCAAGTTTCCACAGTGGGTTGTGAGATTTTGAGTTTAAATATTTGATCATGACAGTCCTTGTGGATCGTTAATTGTTGGTTTGCCTCGTACTTCTTCCTCATCTTCTCCACTCGCTGGATAACCCCCCCACCCCCACCCTGTGTGTGGGTCTAGTGCTACGAGAGAGGGAATCTATTGCAACCTATTTCCCAACCACCATGCATACATTTGCTCGTTCCAGCCACGAGCCCTCCCCCCTCAACGGCTTTGTCCTAGACTCAATAATGCCGTGACAATCATCATCATCTTTCCTCCCAAAGGGTGACACACAGCTCACTCATCTGATGCCCCCCTTGCTTCCTCTCCCGCCACCCCACCCCCAACAGCTTATGACCTACATTCAGTTCCTGCCCCTTTAGCAGGTTCTGCTCCAGGAAGACAGGAAAAAGAAGTGGAGAGGCAGCAAAGAAACAGGATTTCCCCTGAAAGGTGGTGTAGAAAGGCTTGGATAGAACCGAAGAGCAACACAACTGAGAGATGCCAAGAGACAAGGGAGAAATTAAAAACACCTCTTCTGTTTGGACAAATCTGCACAAATCGAGAAACCCACCCACCGCTGCCATAGTTCAGTTGCGGTTTGTCAGTGAATAATTGGGACAAACAACAATTGCATGTATGACCCAAGGAACCTTCGTTCTCGATAATACCCCTCACCCTCTGGAGTTGACCTACAGCCATGAAAACCTTGTCAGACAAAGGTCTGGAAGAATCCTGAGTCCTAATCGTATATTTTTGCAACCGCTCCCAGGAAAAAGGAAAAGGAAATAATTGTTCTTTGGTGGGGGTGGGATTATGCTTGGCCCCAGGTGCATGCAAGCCTCCTGCACACCTGCTGGCTTTGACATTTACACCTAGAGGGAGAAGAAAGCAAATGTCGGGACAGTCAGGGCCACTGGTCAAAATGGCAAGGTGCCGCCTGAGCACTCACCTGGAGAGTCTCTCGACAAACGTAGGCAATCTGTTTTTCCGAGAGGGGGCCGGTGGCTAGAACAGGGGAAAGAAAAGCAATGGTTCAATGGCATCTTCCTGACCCCATCCCCACTGCAAAAAAAACACCGCAGATACACTGCTAGGAAAAACAGGTTTTGCGGATCCTTGCCCTGAAACTGCATGGCTGGTTTGACTCAGACTAACATCAGAGGTCAGGAGGGCAAAAAAATCAAGGCCCTTTTGATTCAGCGAAGAAGATACCATTCTGATGCAGCCATAGTGATGGGATATGTCATCCTCCCCTGCATGTGCCTGGCTTGCAGAGGAGCAGTGGTGGCCAAACTTTGGCCCTCCAGATGTTCTGGACCACAACTCCCACAGTCCTCTGCTATTGGCAATACAGGCTCGGAATTCTGGGAGTTGTGGTCCAAAACGTCTAGAGCAGTGGTTCTCCACCTGTGGGGTCCTCAGATGTTCCTGGACTGCAACTCCCAGAAGCCTCCACTACTCGCTGTGCTTGAAGGGGTTTCTGGGAGTTGCAGTCCAAGAACATCTAGGGACCCACAGGTTGAGAACCACTGGTCTAGAGCAGGCAGGTCCAAACTTTGGTCCTCCAGATGTTTTGGACCACAACTCCCAGAATTCCAAGCCTGTATTTCCAATGGCAAAGGACTGTGGGAGTTGTGGTTCAAAACATCTGGAGGGCCGAAGTTTGGACATGTCTGGTCTAGAGGGTCAAAGTTTGGCCTCTACTGAGCTAAGGGGAATCAGGTTCATACAAGGAAGGAACAGGAGTCCCGCCCAAAGTGCTTTAGGCAGGAAAGTTCCCGCGTGAGCCTCTGTGCAGGTGCAGAAACCCTTTTGTGAGGGCCACAGAGATTGCAAAGGGGAATCCTGGGTCTTCTATCTCATTGCCCAGCGATCAGACCTCAACTCTAGGTGAGCGGTCTCTTGGGAACGCCACCTTCCCCTCCATTTCTTCCTCAAACCTAGAGGGGTGCCAAGGACTTGTGTGTGTGTGTGTGTGTGTGTGTGTGTGTGTGTGTGTGTGTGTGT